>OX122882.1:11390607-11546181 GCA_944738645.1 Eristalinus sepulchralis
CCAACAATTGGTAAAATTCGAATTCGTAATACCCTCGACCTGAAGTAGAGGAGCGGACGGACTGTCCACAGAACTGTTTAAAGCACCTGGAAATGATCTGGATGGGCGCATGCACCAGCTCATTTGTCAGATATGGTAAGACGAAAGCAAACCCAATAAGTGAGGCGTTTGTCCGGTCCAAGAGAAATGAGATCCCTTTGAATGCGCCAGCAATCGATTGATCAGCCTCAGGTCCCTATTACGTACAAGATCCTCTCTGCCATATTGTCTGAACGCCTGAAACCGTTTGTCAACAACTGGATTGGTCCTTATCAGTATGGTTTCAGGACAGGGAAGTCCACCATCGACCATATCTTCACACTACGGTAGATCTTGGAGAAGACCCAAGAAGAGCAAATCGCCACGCACCTCGATTTTAAGGCTGCATATGACAGCGTGCACAGAGACGAGCCATACAGCGCCATGTCTAGTTTCGGCATTCCTACCAAACTCGTCAGATTGTGTAGGACAACAATGGAGATTTTTGCTGCTGCTCCGCTGCTCCGTAAAGGTTGCTAACGAAGTCATCGAGGCTTTTAATTTCAAAAAAGTTTTCAGACAAGGCGACGCATTGTAATGTGACTTTTTAAAGATCATTCTGGAGAAGATCGTGCGTAACTCACAAGTCAACAAAAAAGGTACAACCTTCCAAAACTTCGGTCAGCTGCTGGCTAACGCCGATGACTGTGATGGATTTGTGCGAACAGCGAGTCATCAAGGAGGCGTTTGTTGTCATTGAAGGGGAAGCGGCCAAAACGTGTTTGACTATAAATGAGGGCACGGCGGAGTATATTCTATCATCGAGGAAGGACACAACAACGACGTCTCGGAGAGAGGGCACAACTAGGCAGCAGAAACTTCCAGGTAGTCAAGAATTTGTTGTGTTCTTCGCCTCAGCGGTAAATAGGGACAACAACATCAGTACCGAAATCAAACGCAGATTCTTTCACAAGAAATCGCTGCTTCTTTGGGCGCAAGAGGCAATTGAGTAATAGAGCCCTCGTCCTAAGTACTAAACTGACTTTGTACAACAGCTTAATTATCCCAGTCCCCCTTTATGGCGCAGTCCTCGTTTCAATTTTTTGGCAAATGCGTACTCATTTTCTTTACCTGTGGAACTGGAACATAATGCGCCAGGTAAAGCGCCTTTAAGACTATAGCGAGCGAAACTTTCGACATAAATCCCAACCTATTTGAAAATGATAATGTATGGCGACATATGAAATTCAATTCAAAGGATAAAGTGAAAAAAAAAATTCTTTTCAAGTGGGTATGACATGAATTGAAACATGCTCTGACACAACAGTGCATAGAGACCTGTTCGGCGGTGAGTCAAAGTCACCCGTAATGCATTGTTTTTGCAGCGTATAACAACATGTGATGAAAAGTGATATGGGCAGAGGATGGATTCCAACATAAGCCCAAGGCATACACATAATAATAATAATTGAGTGGCACTACAGCCCACAAGGAACCAGAGCCTAGCGTCTACAACAACTACTCTTGTTGTGCGTATTACTGTTGGCTCACGAGTAGAAGGGACCTACAGTTTTTTGCCGACTCCTAACGGCTAGATTTGAGAAGCTTTTCATTCACAATTTATACTCTTCAACTGTTATCAGCCACTTGAAGGAGGTGGTGCTGTAGAAATTGCGAGGTGTCCCGTCCAGGAATCTAGACTTTCTGCGTGGCGGTCGACGAACTTACCACTACCCCACGGCGACCACTATACTAAACTTGATAATCACCCGAAAAAGGTCGTATTGGTAATGTGGTACACATCGAAGGGCCCAGATTTTTTTTCATTTTTTTAACCAAATATTGTCAGGAAGTCGACACAAGGCTGAAATGCAAGCAGGCTTGATAGACTTGATACTTAAAAAGTAAGTTTCTTCGGCCAACTTAATTTGACATTTCTTTGTTTAGATGTTGACAAACTTGACCATGGAGAGGTACACACTTCAGCAGTGCGTAAAGCGTAAAGGTCTTTTACGAATATGGACGTTCCATTACATTTTTTTTGCAACTTGTAATGGATTCGTCAGTAAGCAGAATTGTCGGATATGGGCAAATGAGAATCCACGAGTGATTGTTGAGAGGCCAATGCATCCACAAAGAGTAACTGTTTGGTGTGGGTGATGGGTTCGCGGAGCCATCAGGCCGTACTATTTTGAACATCGGGTCGGCCAAGCAGTTACCGTGAATGGTGTTCCCGATCGTAAGATAAAAATGGACTTCTTGTGGACATAAATTGAGGATATAGAACTGGACGATATGTGCTTGCCTCAAAATGGTGTCACTTGCCACACAACTAATGAAAAAATTATGGGCGCCAAGATTATATGATTTGACCCCGTTAAACTTTTTTTTCTTCGGGGAGATTTAGCTCTTGTTAACAAAATCATAATGACAACTGAGACGATGATGGGGAAAATTGAACATCGCGCTGTAAATAAATTTCTCACTAAGCAAGGAAAAATTAAAAAAACTATTCATTAAGAGATGGTGACTGTTTACCGGGGTTCCGCACCTTCATTATCAACTGTGCAAAAATGGTCATGTGAGTTCAAGAGAGGCAGAGAGAGCATTGAAGACGACCCCCGCTCCGGCGCCCCGGCTGCTGCTTATACGGGAGAAAGCATCAAACAAGTCGAAAAACTTGTTCTTGAGGATGCCCGAATAAAGGTGAAATTAAGAGATTACCAAGCTTTCAATTGGTACCATTCACACCATTGTTCATGACTATCTTAACCTTTCAAAGGTCAGTGCAAGGTGGGTGCCACGAATGCTCACAGGGCCTCAGGAAAGAGTGAGAATCGTGACGGTGTTATGGATAGAATTGTTACTGGGGGACGAAACACCACTATAACCCTGAAAGCAAACCCCCCGAAGAAGTTCAAAGCCACTCCGTCTTCCGGGAAGCTCATGGCCACAGTTTTTTGGGACTCAAAGGGGATCTTGCTCATTGAGTACAAAAAAGGTGAAACCATCAACGCCACATCCTAAGCTTCCACTTTTCATAATTTGCGGGAGGAAATGAAAAAGAAAAAGACGGGTAAACTCGCAGCGGGTGTGTCGCTTTTTCATGACAACGCTCCTGTTCACACGGAGTGAGTATCCAAGGCTGCTGCGTGAGATTGTGAATTCGAAGAGATCCAACACTCACCCTATAGTCCAGAGCTGGCTCCTAGTGATTATTTCCTGTTTCCGGATTTGAAAAAATGTCTTCGTAGAAAGAGATTTTCGAATGATGAAGAACTCAAGTTGGCAATTTATTTTTTTGAGGGTTTAAAAAGCTTATCTCAAGATGTAACGAATGCATTGATGTTAGGGGAGATTATATTGAAAATAAAAACAATCTAAATTGAATTCGCATTTTCCTTCATATCGATACCGAGAATATATTGAACGTCCCTCGTATGTATTCGCGGCAAATTGAAAAGGAGGGGATGGGTATCTTCAAAATGCTGGATGGTAGTGGCTTACATAGCCCGAAACTCGTCCTTCAAGGAAGTGAAAGAAATTTTCAAACAATTGTAAAAGTCAATATTCAAACTCACCATTCAATGCGCCCAAATACAATTTTGAGCCGACAGCAGCAGTCAGTTTGGAACTCCTTCAGACCAAATTTTCAGTTCAGGCGCATTCACACTTTACAATCGGATCGAAAAATGTGTCTTTTCATTCAACTTGCCCCAACACTAACCCTCAATAAATTTAAACTCGTTTCACTTAAAACTTTATAACTGCCATTCTTTCTCTCCTTGTGACTGCAGCTTCATCTCACTTACCCCGAATTCCAGCTTTGTCCCATTCCCCCAATCGCATGCACCACCCCACCCCTGTGCACCTCATTCAATCTTATTACCGCACACCCTCGACTCATTGACTAAATCAATGTCCCCCCCCCGCGCTGCAAGGGCGCATCTGAAATTTTGCAATAAACCTAATGACTGGTGGATAAGCATCGACATATATTGACATATCAGATTTATTGTCACAGTCAGCGACAGCGACTCCACTTTTGCTGATTGCGACCCGGGGGTTGGGTTGCGTTGAGTTGAGTTTATTGCGTTGCGTGGCAGTGTACTCGATGAGTCGATTAGAATCCTTGGGTCCTTTCCTGCTTTGCTGCGCCACGGTCCACTGGCTAATGCAATACATTCCCCACTATTTCCGGTCCTAATTCATTGCACGAAAATATTATTATTTGTCGACGCTCAATGCTCCATCTGAATATCGCTGGCCGCTTCAATTGTGACACGGGTTGTCGATTTGCATTTTCCTCATGGAATCCGTCATTTGCCCATGGAGATGGCTTTTGATTGAATTGAAATTATACATTGTCCAGTTCGACTAATTGTTGCGGAGACCCAGTGTTCCCAAAGTCCTCCTTTCAGTCCTCAATTTAAACTTTTCGAATGACGTTGGTTTTTCAAAAACCCTTATTCCTTAACTTGGTGTCATTCTTTCCTGCAGGCAGGTCACTATTTCTTGGAAATTTCAAACACCCGTCACAGAGGTCACCAACGTTCAACCTCATAAATGGTCACTTTCTTATTTTGAACTTCATCCCTCTCTGAGTAAAAGTGAAAATAAATATTTGCGAAACTTCCTAAGCTCCCTTCAAACAAGACGGAGATCTGCCCCGCCCCTCATCCATTCAAATCTGAAAGGTACACACGAGGTAATGTACAGTGAAACCAACAATTCCGCACGTTATGTAATTACGTTCCTTGTACCGTGCTCCTCTCTGTGGTTGTTCATTTTTCTGACTCACTCTGCGCAGTTCGGGGTGGAGCGACTTGATTGATACTGCACTTGACAAACCACTAAGATTCCGAGTTTCAAATTTCCACCAGCAGCAGTGGAAGCGGCGGCAGCAGTGAGGTTTGCTTAGGTGAGCAAACTCTCGAGTAAGGGTAAGCAACGATTACGTGGGTTGTCCTTGTTTAATGTTTATGACATTCTAGATAAACGATACGTTGACATGTTTGCTTTTCGATGTCCAACGGTGGCGGTGGCAGAAGCAGGGGGAGGCTTCACTTTTCGATGGATGATTGATTTCTTCACTTGGTTGTGTCATTAAATACCGTCCATAATGGTTGTGTGGAAGTAGACTGTGGCACGGGCTGGTGAGTGGGTCTTTCCGAGGAGTTACCTTTTACGTGATTTTTTGTTCTGTTGGTGTTGGATTTCAGCTCGCAGTGGGACGTAACTTGAGTTTTTGTTAGAGTGGGAGTGATGTTGATGAAGTTTATGACATGGTTTGGTGGAAATCAGGCTTGAAAGGGTTGGTTTCTGGGTCGTAATCTCAGCGAATCCATGCTCTAGGTCGATGAAGAGCTTCCAGGGATTGGGTTCATGCGGAACTACATACTTTCCAGAAGAGATGAACGAACAATAGGGTTCGACTTTCACATAAACCACTGGCTCTCAACGAAATTTTTTGGCACTCACCTACTATTTTTGAAAATCTACGAATTTCGGGCAGTTAGTAGAGTGAAATATAAAAAACTGATCACAACGAGACACACGTGTCCACTGACATGGGTGGTTCAAAAATGCCTTTTTCTTCTTCTTGTGGCGCTACAGTCCGGGGTGGACCTGGGCCTCAACCAACATGCCTCTCCAGCCACCACTATCTTTCGTCAGCTGCCGCCAGTTGCGCACTCCAAGTTGGTTGAGGTACTTCTCCACTTGTGTGCGCCACCTTAGACTAAGCCGTCCTCTGATGCGTGGCTCAGATTCGAAGACTTTTCGAGTCGGTGGTGTCCATACGCTCTATATGACCTAGCCATCTTAAGCGATGTATGCGAAGACGCTTGACCAGGCGCATGCCGCCGTACGGCCTATAGGGTTCGTTGTTTAATCTTTTCCTCCAGGTGCCATCAACGCAGACAGGACAAAAAATCGCAAGCAGAACTTTTCTCTCTAAAAGACTAAGGGCTTCCTCACCTGTTTTTAGTAACGTCCAGGTTTCCGCGCCATAAAGTAGGACTGGGATGGTCAAGCTGTTACATAAGATTGGTTCAGCCTTTTCACGGAGCATTCTCAAACTCAATTGCTTCTAGAGCCCAAAGAAACAGCGGTTGTCGAGAGTGATTCTGCGTTTGATTTCGGTACTGATGCCTTTGTCCCCATTTTACCGCGGAGCCGAAGTAAACGAAGTCCCTGACTGTCTCGAAGTTTTTGCTGCCCAGTGTGACGCTCTGTCCGAGATGTCGGTGTTGCACGTCCTTCCTTGATGACAGCATGTACTTCGTTTTGCCCTCATTTACACCCAGACCCATTTTAGTCGCTTTTGCTTTAGTGCCAGCAAACTCCTCGTTGGCGGCTCGCTGTAGCTAAGGGTCTCCAGAGGAAGGGGTTGTATACTTCCTTGTTTAGCTCCTTTGCGCAAGATCACAACGTGAATGTGAAAAATTTGCTTTAGCGCTGAATATCACCATACAGACACAACCCACGCTCCTGAAAGTGAAAAGGCACCAATAGTACGAGGATCGTTAAGGAACAACACCCTAGTCCCTTCAGAGCCCTGGCTTCACCCAACTCATTGACAAATTACTTCCCAATTTACAAGACTTTGATTTCTTCACATTTCCCTTTATTTAAGGTCACATTTCATACAACAGAAAGAGGAAGTCTTGTTATCCACTGGATGCCGCAGTAGTCGTTGTTGTTGTGGTTGTTGTCGATGTAGTTGTACAGATCGATAAATTCGGATTCAAAAGGCACAATTTACGTTGAAGCAAGGTTGCTAATAATTGAAAGGTTCCTTCGGTGCCTTGAGCAAAACACACGACTGCAATAACTGCGACCAACAAAATCACTTTAGTGTTCATCTTTGCAAAACTGATGTAATTCGCCACCAAGCTCAGGTACTTATACTCAATTCTGTCATCTGAGAATTGAGTATAAGTTGCAGTTGAGTAAACAGTTTCGACCACGAGGTTAACCGTCCCTTGAACAGATCTATTTCGAATCGGAAACGTAGCCTTCGTTGCAATTAATTGCGAAAGCACGTTCACAAGTTGTTGACTTTGGTATTTGCATCGCAATTATGAATTGCATCTTCAGTAAACAGTCGGGGGGATTGGCGATTTTTCAGCTGTTTATTGTTTACTGCTGATGCAAGGTAGAGTCGCATTGCTACACTCAGCATTTGCAAAGTTCTTATCTAACCAATTTTCCCATATTTGCAGGCAAAGCAGGGAAGTGCATCGACTTACCCGCCACAGCTCCCTAATTCGATTTCTGGAATGTTTACCTAGAAGTTTTTTTTCGAATTGTCAACATAACTCAAAGAGTTCCAATTCTCTATAAAAAGCGTTTTATAATTTCGTGTGATAGAACAATAAAAAAAGACGAGTAGTTGCTAAAGGAGTCCCCTGTGAAATGTCAATAAAGTTATGAACTATGATTAACTTGTCTATCCTGTTCATTTTTTAATTTAATTGGACTTGTGTTTGCTGTTTGTGTTCTACAACAAAATAGACCATAGATCGAGAAGAATCCTATTTGAGTCGAAACTACTGACACGAAAGTTGACACAAGTTAATGATCACAAATTTTGTAAAGAATGTTATCATCAGCACTATGTGACTAGGTTTTGACAACGGCAGAGGATGCAAAGAAGACAGTTTTTCTACTTCCTGCATCATCTGCGACGGTAATTGTGCCTGCTGCACCCTAAAATACAGAATCAAGTGTAGTTCTTCAACGTGATTTTAGGTGCTTAAAATGCTGAGCTTAAACACCTCTGCCCTTTTCAGTTTAAAATACCAAAGAACTGTGGCTTCAAGCGCATCGTCCAAGGAAGCCAAATCCTTGGTGGATAAGCTTGGAACTTGTAAACCAATGTTTTTAAGAATTTTATGGTGGTATGAGCCCTTCTTTTTTAGCTCGTCACATATACAAACTTATACTGAAGCACAAAGGAGTTAGAAAAAGGTCGATAATAGTTCAAATACGTAAAACAAAAAGGTTTTCAGAGAATTATGATGACAAAAGGATCAACAATACTTTTGTGTGGAAGAGACTATCAGCCAACGGCTTCGGTGGCATACCTTTTGCCGATTGTGCATATTTTCAGTGACTTTTTTTTAAATTTCACCAAAGAAACAGTTTGGGGTGGACCTGGGATTGTCTTTCCAGCTGGTACCATCACCAACTGCGCACCCCAAGTAAGTTGAGGCCCATTTCCCCTAGCGTGCGCCATATCAACCTAGACCGGCCTCCTTGCGTTGCTGGCTCAGATTTGCAGACTTTTCGGGCCGGAGCAATGGTCTCCATACGATGTACATCTTAGGTGCTATTATGCTCCCTCGGTATCTTGGATGAAGCAGAAGCAATAGCAGTCGCTTTTGAACGGTTTATCTACGAAATGGTTTCAAAGCTTTGCCAGCTGTTCGTTTTGCATCCACAGGTAACAGCTTGCAGTTGAGTAAATATTTGGACCACAGGCTTATATGTCGCATAGTGTGTTTGCGTAACTGAATATTTTCACAACTGCGGCTTCTATTAGAATGACACCAATTCAATTAAAATCCAATTCAATAAAAAAGGATGAAAGCCGCACTGTTCATTTTAAGACCCAAGCTCAAGCATAATTCTAACTCCTAATAATTTAGTGTCACTTCTTCTTCTTCTTCAGATGGCGCTACAGTCCGGGGTGGACCTGGGTCTCAACCAGCATGCCTCTCCAGCTAGCACGATCTTTTGCCAGCTGCTTCCAATTGCGCACTCCAAGTTGGTTAAGGTCCTTTTCCACTTGTGTTCGCCATCTCAGTCTGGGACGTCCTCTGTTGCGTTGTCCCTGTGGTTCGGATTCGAAGACTCTTCGAGCCGGAGCAGTGCTGTCCATCCGCTCTACATGGCCTAGCCACCTTAAGCGTTGTATCCGTAGACGCTTGACTAGGTTCATGCCGCCGTACAGCCCATACAGTTCGTGGTTGAATCTTCTCCTCCAGATGCCATCAACGCAAACAGGACCAAAAAATCGCACGCAGAACTTTTCTCTCGAAAAGACCAAGGGCTTCCTCATCCGCTTTTAGTAACGTCCAGGTTTCTGCGCCGTAAAGCAGGACTGGGATGATCAAGGTGTTGTACAAAGTCACTTTGGTCGTTCGGGAGAGGGCTTTATTACTCAATTGCCTCTTAAGCCCAAAGAAACAGCGATTGGCAAGAGTGATTCTTAGTGTGTGTCACTACAGCCCACAATATTAAGATCAGAACCTAGCTTCTGCATCAACATCTCGTGCTGTGCGCGCTACTGTTCTTTTACGAGTAGAGGAAACCTACAATTTTTTGACGGCTGCGAAGGGCGAGATTTGAAAAGCTTTCCATAGACTCTTTTTGAGTGTTGTCAAGTGTTTAGACTGAAAACCAAAATTGGAAACTTTGCGTCTAAGTTGACGCACTTACCCACTACGCCATGGTTTACACCAACACCAACATCTTGTCATAGATATTACGGGGGTGATTTAAATTAGACATGCCCCTGCACTCTCTCTTGTTGATTTTTTTCGAAAAGATGCACAATCACTCTCGTCTGCCAATCGCCACATTCTCAGGCCACCTTAGTGAGACAGTAGCAGCCATAGGACTTCTTCCTTATCCGTTGTCTAAGGCATATCTGAAGGGATTTCATAAACACCGGCGAACTAGCCAACTGTCTTTGAAATGACTTACACCGTTTGGCTATGTTCCGCCCCACTTACTACAGTAGGTCTGTCACTTTCAGTGCCCTGTTCAGGATTAAGCAACTCGGTAAGGTACTCGCTCCATCCGCGCAAGATATTCGCCTCATTAGAAAAAATCACACAATCTTTGGACTCGACTCCTTTGATGATGCTGGGCTTCCTTTTTTTGAGTCGGCGAATGCCCAGATCTTTGGTCGCATTCCAACATCACCCCGAACTCCTTCTAAGTCTGTTCTTTCGATGCTCGCACAGTCAATTTTCAAGTTCTTAACGCCACGGTGTACTGATCACAGGAAGCAAACTTCCTACAGAGAGTCCTCTTCCTCTCTCTCTGAAGGCCCACCAAGAGTTGTTTTAAGTCAAGCAGTTCTTTTTGCAGCACCAGCCGCCACGCCAAGCCACTTCAATCTACAAGCATCAGGCGCAACATTAATGACAGTCTTTTGACAAAAAAGATGCTTGATCTATTGAAAATTAACGTTCCGCAGAATATAAGACATTTTTAAAGCAAAACACAAATTGGTGTATTCTGACTCACTGCTAAGCATTTGTTTTGCACTCTCACTCTCAGCAATTGTCGGCTTTGCGCCCTACACAAAATCACAGAGTCCTGGCAGCAAGATCACCCAATCATAAACAATTCCAGTTTTAATCCTCACCAACATATGCTCCCCGTGCTGCAGGACATAAATCATAACCGAAGGTGTTACAATTGTCAGGAATTTTTAGCACTATTGTCCCGCACTGAACTTGGTCCCCACGCAGGGGTTGCTTTTCCACTGCATTCTGTTTGCTCGAGTCAGTTCTTTGTTTTGCCGCCTGCCAACTCACAACATTCTAAACAGTTGTGTTGTTGCCACAATCCTGTTGCGTGAACGAATCGTTGGCCAAACGTGTTCTTCTCATAAATCACTGGGAATTTTGAGGCCCTCGTGGGCGGTGTTAAACGCTTTGATTTGTTGATACCCACTCTGGGGACAGGTTTGCATGGGTTCAGGGGTGCGTAGCGACGACGGTGATGGCGAATTTTGATTTTCGACGGTTACTTATGACATTATCTGCGTAACGATACGAAAATGACATTTGAATGCTTTACTTACTGCCTTATGTGGGTTTGTACACACACACTTGGTCTGAGGAGTTCTGGTAATGTGGTGCAGCAGGTAGTGACAAACGAAGAGGTGGACGAGGTCTGGATAGCGAGCAGAGTGGAAGTCTTGGCAAGAGACGCGAACGTGGTCTGTACACTGACAGCGACATCAATTTGAGATAAGGAAAGATAAGTGAGCCCAAGTCGTTGAACGGAAACCGTGTGGTGTGGCCAAATTGGTTTTTTACCAAAAAAAGGAGGGAAGTGAAAACACGCCCAAAAGAAAACTAAAAAAACTCAACGTTCGACCTTGAAGCAGCATAAAAGTCTGAAGAGATGAAAGCAGAAAACAGAAAGACGCAAAGATTCTTTTCAATAGAATGCTACGGCCATAAGGTCACAAGCCTAATCGTGCTTTTATTGAAATCTGGATAAGAGTTAGTCACAGCGCCACCCGACAAAAACTGGTCCGTGTGACACTTACATTCTCTTCTTCATTGATTGGTGCTACAGTCCGGTGTGGACATGGGCCACAACAAACATGCCTCTCCAGTTAGCACGATCTCTCGCTAGCAGCCTCCCGTTGCGGACTCCATGTTGGTTGTTCTCCACTTGTGTGCGCAACCTTAGCCTACGCCGTCCTCTGTTGCATTGTCTTAATGGCTCGAATTCGAAGACTATTGGGACTGGAGCAGTAGTGTCCATACCCTCTACATGGCCTAGCCATTTTGCGCTTGACCAGGTGCATGTCGCTGTATAGCCCACGGAGTTCGTCGTTGAGTCTTCTCTTCCAGACCCAATCAACGCAAACAGGACCAAATTTCGCACGCAGAACTCTTTTTTAAAAAAGACTTAGGGCTTCCTAATCCGCCTTAAATAACGTCCAAGTTTCTGCGCCGTAAAGAAGAACTGGGATGGTCAAACTATTGAACAAAGCCACCTAAGACACAGAGAGGTCTGTAACTCTATTGCCTCTTGAACCAAAAGCTGCAGAGATTGACAAGAGTGATTCTGCGTTTGATTTCGGTGGACGAAGCTCTTGACTTCCTCGCTGTCCAGTTGTGCCCTCTGTCCGAGACGTCGATGTTGTGTGTCCTTCCTCGATGACAGCATATACCTCGCCGTGCCCTCATCCGCCAGACCCATCCTAGTAGCTTCCGCTTCAATGCCAACAAACCCCTCATTGACGGCTCGCTGTGTTCGTCCAATCGCGTTAATGTCAGCGCCGTAAGTTAGGAGGTGGACCGACTTTTGGAAGATCGCTCCTCTGGTGTTGGCTTAAGAGTTAACCTCGATCTTCTTAAGGCTGATATTAAAGAAGGCACATGACAGTGCGTCGCCTTGTCTAAAACCTTTTTTTATATTGAAGGTCCCGGCGAGTTCGTTCCCGACCTTGACGGAGCAGCGAGAATTCTCCATTGTCATCCTACACCATCTGACGAGTTTGGCAGGAATGCCAAAACTAGACACGGCACTGTATAGCTCGTCTCTATGCACACTGCCATATGCGACCTAAACAATGACCAAGAGGTGATGCGTGCTGATCTGTTCTTCTCGGGTCTTTTCCATGAGCTGCCTTGATGTAAAATTCTGGCCTATTTTGGAGTTCCCTGACCTGAAACGACTCTGGTAAGTACCCACTAGGCTGTTGAAATCGGTTTTTGGCAGGGGAACAGAAACTTTTAGGCGATGCTGAGAAAGCTGATTGAGTCTCCTCGCCTTAGATGAGGTCACGATAGCAATATCAAGAAGAACTGCTTGCAAGCGGACTGAAAAATTTCTGTTAATTTGTGCCATTCCACATTGCTTCAGCATAACTCCCATCCGGTGTCTATCATCACATCTTATCCATCTCCTCGTGTACTCAAAACAATTGACACACTGAAAGTTCACCATCCCCACCATCAGTCGACTAACACAGCCTTTGAGGGTCTTTATGAAGTCCTTTCCCCCATCGCTCCATAAAGGGATGTTCTCCTGCTCTCAACACACTGCGTCTTCCAGAGGGGATTTGCATTTTGAATATAAATTGCTTTATTTCCTGTGAAGCAGGTACCTGAGCAATTCATTCCTCCGTCAGCGCTGTTGCTGCTGTTGCTGTCGCAAGACAAAACAAAATGTGACAAATTGTTCCCCTGCTGCCAGCAGCTTCTGGATTTTTATTTCCCTTCAAAAATCCACTCCTCCACCCAAATTTATGCAAAATGACAAAGAAACGATTGTCATGCACGCAACCGACATAATGCTGGACTACACTCGTTTCGATTGTCAATTGCGGTCAATAATGTCAATAAGGTCCCCGCTTTGATGTGGACACTGAGATGAGAGTGGTGGCCGAATGCAAATGGCCCTCAAATCCGACAGTCAACAGTGAAATAAAATTTTGATACACATGTAGTTGGGGGCTCAATGATGACTGCAGCGGCATCTGCCTACGATTACTGGCATGCTGATTAAATGTCTAGTGGGGCCATTGAAATGGATGCGATCAAATTGTGATTTTGTTGCTTATTTCGGGTGTCGAATAAAAGTTTATTAAAAACAGCCAAGTGTGCTGAATGGTTGAGGGTATGACGATATGACTTTCAGTTCGAGCGGCGCAGAAGATCCTCGTTAAATTTTATTTCAATTGTTTCGTTACTGATGAGGGCTTTTGTGCAATTTTCGATTTGGGATGGACTAGGGTGGGGAATTTATTTTACATTCGAGTCCGGCATTTATGGCATATCAATTAGTCAAAATCAATTCTGGAGATGATGCCAGATATGGATGTGTGCTGCAATGATGAAATTTGACAACCAAATGTTTTGATACGCTCAATAGGTGGGGAGTTTTAGGTCTTGCCAAAAAATTACAAATCATGCAAAAAAATTTCATAACGGCGCTAACATTGACTTCATCTTAATAAATCTGATTCTTGGGCGAAAAATTTGTTACAGAATTTGTTTGTACAAAAAAAGGAGTAACTATTTTTTGGCCGAAAGAGGAAGAACGCAAACACAACTCCAATTTCGCCTTTCAAGAGAGCTTGTTAATAATTCCCTGCTTTCAAGAAACTCTCGGACTCCCACGTCCTCCCGACAAGTGGCAACAGCCGCTCGACTGATGCCTTTAGAGCAACTCGAAGGAGCTTCAAAGCTATGCCGTCAGGTCTTACCGCCTATTTGGCTTACAGTGCTTTGACTACGCTTATAATGTCGTCCTTATGCTGCTAATTGGAAATTTATTTTTAAGGACACTTAAGTCTGACTGGAAAGCTCGGTTTAAAACCAAAGTGCTTCTTCTTACTCTTTGGTTAATCCGAATTCTACTAACGATCCATCTGAGCGTTTCATTGGGTGGAGGTTATATCTTCGGACAGCTGAAGTTTTTCTTCTAGTGATACCGACTTCATGACAGACGTTGCGCTCAAACACTGTGCCACCTATGAGAAGGCACCTTGCTTTGCCAAAATCTAAAAATCTTTCCTCGGTCGCCTAATATGTTTACAGTGCATCCCGTCCCATAACATGATAACGCCCTTAACTCTCGTAGCTTACCTTAGCATTAAGGTCCTCCCATCGCAATGAAAAAATTTCAGTTGTGCGTTCTCACAAGACTGGCTCTTATAGATGGATTGGAGATTGGAGTGTAATTATCGCTTATGCATCCCTCTTGTCTGTAAATTCTTAAGCGGAAGGGACATCATTTTCAGAGATACAGCTAGTCGCATAACTTAGGTGTGTTCTTTTCACTCAAACTTTGTATGTACTTTGATTTCAAAGTGGCTAGTAGTTGTTCATGATTCGAAACGGTGTCATAATTTAGCGGAGTCAAAGTCAAGGGACTGTCAGTATTCATGGCAAATACGGATGGTGCAAAGGAAGCTGTTTAGTTGTATCGATTTCTTCAGGATATCGGCTTTAAACATGAAGAAACTACAAATCTGCGTGCTAAGAATCTTAGTGCTATAGATTGGTTCGCAATCCTGAGTTACATCATCGAACTTAGTGTCTTGATGTTCGATTTTGTCACTTGGTCCTCAAATCTTTATCAAAAGGCTTTCAAATAAAGTTCTTTTTAAAATTACCTTTCAGAAGTGAGTTTTTTTCATTCAACTGCAACGTGGGAAACGTTTAAAAAATTATTCCATCCCACTCGCAAAAAAGAGAACGATTTGAAGACATTTTCAATCGATTGTCAAAACTTCTATAGTAGTCTTCAAAGGGAATGAAGAAACTCAAGTCAGTCATACATTGCAGAAAATAACTGACTGGAATTGAAAATAATGGTGTACAATAGTATTCATTTCAAATTCCTCAACACTCCATAACATATGGCACTAGCGATAAATAAAGGGTGTCCCAACAAGAACGCAAGATTTAAATTTTAAACAAAACCCAGATATTTAAAAAAAAATCGTGAATTCTTTATTATATCGTAAAGTAGACAGGATGAGGTTATGTGTGGAATAACACATCTGCCAGATGGCCACCGCGGCTTTGCTGGCACATACGCGATCTTTTAATAAAATTTTCAATGAGCGTTTTGCACAAATGCTGCGGTATTTCATTAATGCAGCATCCAATTTCCTCTCTTAAGACTTAAGTCGTTGTCGGTTTATTTGCATAAAACATCGACTTCAAAAAACCCCAAAGAAAATAGTCCAATTGTGTTAAATCGCACGATCTAGGCGGCCAATTCTGGTCTCCAAAACGCGAAATAACACGACCGGGAAGCGACTGATGCAGCAATTGAATTGTCTCTCTGGCTGTATGAGGTGTGGCGCCGTCTTGTTGAGACCACATCCCCTCCACATTCATTTCTTCAATTCTAGGCACGAAAAAATTGGTTATCATTTCACGATACCGAACACCATTGACTGTTTGCGCTTGACCTGACTCATTTTCATAAAAAAAGGTCCAGTGGTTCCTCCAGCCCAAAATCCACGCCACACAGTGACACGTTGAGGATGCATTTGCTGCTCATAAATCACTCCAGGATTTTCCTCGCCCCAAATGCAACACCTCTGCTTATTGACGAAGCCATAGAAAGATGGACATGGGCCTCGTCACTAAAGATGATTTTGTCGGCAAAATCAGCATTTTCATGTTGTCTCTCCAAAACCCAATTAACGGACTCCCTTCGCTGTGCATGGTCAGCTGGCTTCAGTTTCTGAGTCAATTGAACTTTGTGTGCATGAAGATGCAAATCTTTCGTCAAAATTCGCTGCATAGTGGATTTGGAAACACCAATTTGCTGAGCTCGGTGTCGAATTGAGGTGAATGGAGTTTGAGCGACATCATCACGTACTGCTGCGATATTTTCGGCCGATCGACCTAGTCGAAGGCACGTTGTTGTCTTTACATCAGTTTAAGACCCAGTTTTAGCAAATTTTTCCATTAATCGCTTTACAGTTGACTCTTTTGGAGCAGTATTGATCGGAAACCCAAATTGATCGCAATTTGCTAACTATAGCCGCAAAACTTTCACCATTTTGGTAAAACAACTTCATTCGTGTAGCGCTCCATTTTTAACAACCTTATACCTTCTACTAACAAACAATAATAATTGTTAAAATGTCAAACAATGACAATTCGAATGGCGGCAAATTTAAATCTTGTGTTCTTGTTGGGACACCCTTTACTTATAGGATCTCGTCCACTGCACAGCTTTACCAGCATTCCCTCAAGTTGTGCGTGCTAAATGTCATTTTCTTGAGTGGAAGCGACGGCATCTCCAACGGACACACACATGCCTGACAACAGGCCACAGTACAAAGCAGTAGAACATCTTCAATCGATTGACAAGCCTCCTCACATGACTGAACATCTAAAGTTGTGCGCCATTCAAAACCTCTGTCGCGGAGACCACACTCAACTCTTTTTGATTTATGTACATCCCGACGCACATCTTTTCGCTTCACATATGAACTCTGACTTAATTTGTAATCTTCCCGTCGTCGTGAACTAAGTTTTATGGCCCTGTCTTCCAATAATATGTCAACTCTGCGAAACCGCTATTAATTTGATTTAGGGAGAGAAACTAATAAAAGGTATAATTCTGCTGATTTATCGGGCAGTTTGTCAATTCTTTGGTTTTTTTTTTTGTGTTTGATAAAAAAATGATAATAACGCGATTGTGAGGGAATCCATGATGAGACGGTTGGGTGGTGAATTAAATCAATGTGAGTGGATTTCATTGGAAAGGAAATGGATCAGAGACGGCCTGCAAGGAGATCCAAAGTGGGAACAAGAGATTCTCTCACAAGGTGCAACAAAATTTCAAAATTGAGTGTAAGGCAACCCTCACGAAGGCCATCATTCTTTACCCACCTAACTCACACAGAGACTTCTTGTCTGCTGATGTAGAGTCTTGCAAAGGATGTAACTTTCACTATTAGGAAACTTGTAATCACTCCCGCAGGACGACCGAAGAAACTTTCTCCCTCCGATGATATTTGTCATACTTTGAAAATTTGTTTCCGTTTGTACGTCAAGCGACTTCCTGCGACTACCTTACAAGAAACAAACAACCTCATGAATGGATGTTAACTAAGTGAACACAAGCATATAAGCACTCTGGAAACTTTCCGCCTGTACACGTCTAAGTTTCAGTTAAGTTTTGAATTTGAATTTAAAGACGCGACCACTCCATCGTCAGGCGCCTTTCAGTGAAGAATTTCTCCAACCATCCAACTGACAAGGAAAGGCGAACAAAAACAGACACATGTCCTTAAACCTGTTAAAAAAAAAATCACCCACTTGTGTCCATTCCACTTAATCGACAGCTTCAAAGTGGCAAACACCGCCAGCCGCCACTCCATTTGCCGGATCAGCGCTCAAATTAAATTTCACACTGCGAGCCAGTTCAATTCCGACGCAGGCCACGCAGTTGAGGTCCTGAACAAATATAGAATTATCACATCGCTTGACTTTCAACCTGAAGTCCCATAAATCATTCCGACCATAATATAATGCACGGACGGGACGCGCACCCCATTCAGCCGGAGCCTGCAACACAATGCACCGCACCGCTTCAATTGAAAATAAAATGGTCAATACATATATTCAGAGGACCGGCCGAGGAGAGTCCTTGAACAACGTTCATCAAAAAAAGCGCAGAGGCCAGCACACCAAAAAAAAAAAGCCCAAAAACAATAAACTGAAGGGCACTAGGGAAACATTTTCATTCATTTTTTTGTGCTCTGCGTCGAACTAAAAAGTAAATTGTACTTCCGCTCGAGCGTTACTTGCCCGCGCCGCCGCCACCGCCGTTGCGTCACTGCAGGACGACTCCAGTGGCAGTGGATTCGTTTTATCTCAGAAGCGATTAATTTATATTGTGTAATAATCCGTTTTGTGCTTCATCAACCAATATTGGTGCTCCATTGTTTCCGCGTTAATTGTATGGCTTTTGACCAATTTCAGGCGTTTTTTTTCCCGCTGTTCTGGCTGCCTTTCTCTTGGTTTCAGAGGTTCAGAGGCGATTCCTTTTTTCTGGTGAACAATTCATTCAGGACTGCAGTTATTGTTAGGCTCACAGGAGCTTCGGAGGTGAAATATGGCCTTTATCTCGGACAATTGGTCAATAAAATTATGCAGGGAAAAGGGGTGTGCTTCCTGCACATACTCGTCGCACGCATGCATATTTATATTTGATGATTTATGTTACTTTTTCGATCGTTTGCAACGTTTTGTCGGGTTTGTGTCCTTTGACGAGTGGCAGAGTGCCTCTTGTCTGCGGCGCAACCAGGTGTTTATCGATTTTTTTTTCATTTTTGCTCCTCAAGTGCTGTCGGCGATTGGTTCTGTTGAGACTTTTGCAGTGGGGGGATGAATTTACGTGTAATTAAGAACAAGGATAGGCGCATTGACCAGCTTAAATTCGAATGAAACTAGACAACAAGAAATGCATTTACGAGGTTACAGCCGATTTCAACTTGGGTATCAGTGGTGACTGAATTTCATTCCTTGCCAAGGCGGCCCGATAAGTGCTTAGCCGCAACAAGGTCTCCTTTAAGCACTTGACCCAATGATGCCTCAATTTCTGTAACTTACACAAAGAATGAAGGTCTCCAAAGCACACATCAATAGTCCCCTACTTTGACATAAGTCCCTCCCTGTAAAGCGACATTTTTCGGAAAAAAAAAAAAAGCTCGGGACCAAATCCAGTATGGAGTAGCAGAGTTCGTAGTCTAATGAAGTTGGCCGCGACGATGGTGTATGTTTGAGCAGATTTTTTGGCTTAGTGGAACAGCTCATTTTGGCTCAGAGGCATAATCTTCTACAATTCAGCGTCGAATCGGATCAATAATTCGGCATAATCCAGCCTTGTGATACTGTTCGGCTTCTCCAAGTTGTCGATGTAGATCACACCTTGTCCTCATCGCTGATGGCGGCCATCAACCATCCGACCAAAAGTACAGTCCGTGCTCTCTTTATAGCACGTTCACATTAAGGAATCCACGGTTTCGACTGTTTCTTGATCTCCGGTGTGACGCAGTGGATCCATGTTTAGCCGACGGTCACGAAACAACACAGAAGATCCCTCCTTAAACGGCGTTAGTCACTGCTCTGCTGATGTGATCGCATGATTGCGCCTATCAAGATTTTGGAAAGCAGGTTTAGTGCTTTGCGCGTTAAAAAGCCTGGCTTGGGATTGTCGATGGGAACTTATATCATTGTTCACGCAGTAGGTTTCAACTGTAAACATCTTTTTCTTTAGGTCGAATTACTTTCCAGCAGATAAGCGCTTCTCATCGCTAAACTTAAAATCGCAATATTTAAACTTTGCTGTAGACTTTCTTTTAGCACCTCTGCCCTATGGGAGGCTCATGGGTGCGCTTTTAGTCAAGTAAGAACTAACGTTGCACCCATCGCACTACAGCCCACAAGGGACCGGGGCTCAGCTACTACAACAACTACTCACGTTGTGCGTGCTACTCCTCTCTCACGAGTACAAGGGACCTACAGTTTTTTGCCGACTCTGAACGGCGAGATTTGAGAAGCTTTTCAAAGACAATTGGTACTCCTTGAGTGTTGTAAGCAACTCGAAAGAGGTGGTACCGTGAAATTTTTTCACGAGGTTTCCGGGAAACGGAATAGAGCTTCGGCTTGTGTGTCTACGCACTTATCCACTAAGGCACGGCGACCACCCATCGCGCGGATGGTGCTCAAAAACTCATGCGGAATACGAACGGGTCTTTGATATGATATGTGTCTCACGCACCTTCAATGGGCGGTCTGCCAGTACGAAGTCGTTGATTTCTGTCATGTTATCCTATGCGATAGCCGCTTTCGGTTCATCGGTCAAGATGCAACTATTTGGATGTTTTTTAAAGAAATTTTCGACGGCCATTGAAGGAGAACAAGTACGTACAGTGCTCTAGCTGCTAGACAAAATTAAGACACCAACCGACTCTGATCCTATTTCATTTTTCTCAGACCGACTTAAGACGCTTGTAGACAAAGCAACGATTCGTCTGAAATATTGACGGTATCCCCCTACGAGCATGTTCTACACGATAATGTTGTCATAGGATAGTGGGTATAAGTACTTTTGGCACCTCGGTCGTTGTCTAAGTTGCCTAGTCTTTCAAAGCAATTTGGAAAGATGACAATCAATTAGCTCACAGATGTTCAGTCAAACAGAGTTTGTTGAAACTGATAAGTGCCACAGTTCACAAGAGACGGCGGCTTAGCTTTTCCAATATTCACTCATGTTGTGCTTGCTAAATGTTTTTTTCTTGACTGGAAGGGACATGAAGTACTTCGCGACTCCAAAGGACAAACACATCCCTGACAAAAGAACACAGTGCGAAGTAGAAAATGACAATAGAAATGGCAAATGATTAACCACCGCGGCGTGGAGACAGCTCCGGACCCGCTTTCACAGGCAGACAAGATCTCTAGACGCCCTAGACACAGAATGGGCAGAAAACTTTAACTTATAGATCTCTAGCAACAAGGTTTGCATACAGGGCGTATATTTTATATGCGCCGTCCCTCTTTGGTGTTTTTCATGTTTCTTTTAAGAGTTCTAAGGCAATGTGATTCGAGACATTCTTTCAGACTTTTGCTCGGGCTGTCGTTCTGGTCAGTTCCAAAAATAAGGTGAATTTTTGTTTTTCTCCAAAAATCATCAATTTCTATTTTGTCTTCCTTAGAGTATTCCGCCCTCGGGTATAATACACCTGTGCCAGTATTTTATTTTATATCCTCACAGCAGTTCTGACATGTACCCTTTTCCCTTGAGCTCTTTCAGCAATCCAGTTTGTATCACCTCAATCATCGCAAAACGCAATCCTTTCATAGGTCTCTTCAAACTTGTAACCAGGAAAAAATGGCAGGGGGCAAATCTGGTAAATACGTAATGAGTAGTCAGAAAATTACGATCAAGCAATGGTCAAAATTCCTCAATTTTGAACGAACTTCTCTGCCAGAAACTTCATTCCCATAAATTCCCTAAAAGTTGCATGGCATGAGCCAACCGATAGGCCAACATCTTCAGCAACTTCTCTAATAGTGATTCGATGATCCTCACCACAACAATTTTCTTCACTGTCTCACTTAAATCGATTTTTTTTTTGCACAAAATTGAATGCAAAGTCCTTGGTCAATTGGTTTCGACAGCAGGAAATCTAACGTCTAACTT
Organism: Eristalinus sepulchralis; assembly: GCA_944738645.1. Taxonomy (NCBI): domain Eukaryota; kingdom Metazoa; phylum Arthropoda; class Insecta; order Diptera; family Syrphidae; genus Eristalinus; species Eristalinus sepulchralis. The sequence goes on from OX122882.1 coordinate 11,412,076, forward strand.
TTATGCCTCTCTGAACATAGGTTCGAGACGAGTGTACCAACATTACAAAAAAAAATCGATAATTGAATGTACATAGCTCGCGAAAATTGAAATTTCAACTATTTTCCGAACAGACCTTGTTTCGATCGCTTAGTATGCTGAAGTTGTTTACTTTTCTGAATGTTTACAGCTCTACTCTCAATAGGAGAGTAACTCTACAGCCTACAGGGGATATATCACGAGTAGAGGGGATCGGCCGTTTTTCGCCGCCTCCAAACAGCGAGATTTGAAAAATTTTTCTAAAAAAATTGTAAGCATTGTCAAGAACCCGAAAAAGGTGGTGCCGTGAAAAATACTAGGTGCTCAGTCTTTGAATCGAACCTGGAAACTCCTTCATATGAATCGACGCTCTAATCCACTACGCCACGAAGACCAAATGGATGATGAACAAAAGTCCCAAATCCTTAATTGGGAACTGCCAAAATCCTGACATGTTCAAAAACTCAAGAATCCACGAAGACAAAATTACTTTCATTATCCGAATCAATGCTGCTTCTGTAATGTTTCCGCGATTTTTCTTTTGTGATTTTTTTTAATTTCGGTTATTTGTTAACATCCCCTGTCTATCTGACACTCAGTCCTCTAGTTATGAGCTTGGTAGCCTGTGAAAAAATTTGATCATAGCGTCTGAAATTTCAATAAGTGCCTGTTTTTGAATTTAAGGAACCACTGTGGTACACAGTCCTCCGTTTCTTCAACCAAGAATAGAAGTTGATTATCATATTTTTTTTTAATCTAGGTGATGAATTCCTTGCAGGTTCTTTGGTGTTGTGTACGCCTTGAGGCAAGCCCGACGACATTGCCTCTCAACTACCCCTATTTTCGAACGCACATTGAATCACAGTGGATAGCCAAACACCATGACTGGCCGTACGAAGGCTTTGTAGCAGATGAGCTTTGCTTAGCGCCTCAAAGACAACCTTTTTTGCCATCGTAAAGGTTTTCTTGGCTTTCGTCAGCGCTGTAGATGAATGAATATTAGCATACAGAAACTGGTCCAAAAATGACCAGACATCACATTACAATAATCCGAGTTAATGACCGTCCCTTTTGGTCTTAGATGCCCAAATTTACGAAATTTTGTGATATCCCTAAAGGCCTTGTACAACGAATTGTGATTTTCAGGCTGCAGTAAAGGCGCTTTTTGAAGTCACGTTGCAGTAGTACGTTAATGACCCCCAATCTCAGGCTCTGTGCAGTACGTGGCCAACTCGTCAGCGGATGCGATCAGATGCTGCATGCATCAAGTCGCTGGTAAGAACAATGAAAAAAATTTACTTCACCCTGCTGGAGCCCATTTTTTTTTAGAGTGGGAGAGATCTTGTTGCCGCAACAAACTTTCTGTTGTATTGTTCATGGTGTAAAGCAGTGCCTTAAGGAATAGGCCTTCGAGCCAATCGATTGCCTATTTCACGTCAACAGGGTAGGCTGCGTCGTCTCTCCCAACGCATCAAATTATGTATAGCGCAACTGGGTCATTTCCCTTTGAGGAAAGTTCGAGTATTTCTGATCTGAAGATCGGTTTGAGATGTTCGGTCACATCACCGTCTCATTTAGCATAATACACCGCTAAGGCACACAACCAATAATTTAACGACTCTCGTAAATACAAACGAGTGCAGATATTTTCTGCGGCAACGCACACGTCTTCTCGCATATTGACGTCCAATAACGCATAAAATGAAAAGTGCTCAGTTTTTCTGCAAACGCTGCAAAGCGGTTAAGTGGACCACACATTCCGAAATTCATTAGGCAACGTTTTCTATCTTATCCCATTCGACCTAATGGTCGTGCAGTTTCCGTTTTGCACTAATGTTCTTCACTCCCCCTCCCCCCTCCTTTCACTGGTTCGCGCGCGCAAAGCAATTCCCAATTTAACAACAAATTAAACCCCCCACTAAATGGGTTGCGGTGCATAATCGTGTTCTAGGAACTTATTTTTATTGGTAGACGTTTGCGAAATATTTGAATTTGTACCGTTCAGACGGCCTGTTACAATGTTGCGCTCGTAAAGCGATGATCATGAGAGCCAGAGTCGTAAAAACCCAGAAATAGCTCTTGCACTTCCACGTAAGTGCACAAGACACACATCACTTAGATATGTTATGCCTTGCTGTAGTCAGATTAATGCCCGCACTCTTAATTTGTGTGTGAAATTATTTAATGAGTTCGTGAATACAAATGATAATTAGGTCAGAGAGACTATTACGAAATGCGTTGGGTGAGTGACTCTATGAACAAAAGCGTTGTTGTTGTTTTCAAACACTACCCTAGGGCACACAAACTCGAAATCTGGTCCACCCTTGGTACTTCAGCAAGTGCTTCTGCGACGACGGACTTCATTAGCCAAAAATAGAAATCTGCACCGTGGTTTGAGCAAAGGTGAAACCACAGGTTTTGAATCGCGTTGTCGTAGCCAACTTACACCTAATGTGCGACTAGTGAGATTGGGGTAATAAATACCCCTAAGTGCTGCCACCGACACAACAGATAAGAAGCCCTTTCAAATAAAGAATCCATGAATTCTCAGGGCAGTCCGCAATCAAAGCCACTCAATGACGATGGGAGCAAGAACTTACATCAAGCTGATAAAACAGACATGGCCCCATTTTTCCAAAATTCGTAGATATCGCAAGACAAGACGCCTTACTTTCCCAAGTACGAACTGAGATCATGGTTGATGGACAATCACCACACTTTGGTTTGGAGCGAGGCCTTTCTGAAATCTCGGCCACTCTTTGGGTCACAGCACTCGGCTGAGAACACAACTCCACACTGAGCCCATAAAGTCTTCTAACCGCTTGAACTGATTCAGTAGGGTGAACATCCTGATTCAGACCAGTCAGCACAGTACACTAACAACGTCCGCGATATTGTGTTTTAAGCCGCAGCCACCACGATACTCCCACAAGGGGGTCTACCGAACGTTCAGGTTGAAGCAGATGAAGGCTCTTGACCTCCCGTGGCACCAGAACATAATTTCTGATCAAGCTCTCACTACCAGTTAGGTTCCCTCAACACCTGCATCTAGCAGCCACCAATCCACCACAAAATCCACAAAATGGATGTTGGTTCCATCAGTCATTCCATTGAAATCAAGAATAGTGTGATTTTGAATCAAGTGATTCAAAACTGTCAGGCCAGGCAAGTCCACTATAGACCAGATCTTCGCTTTACGGAAGATCCTCGAAAAGACCCAAGAGGTACAAATCGACAAGCACACACCTCTTCTTCGATTTTAGGGCCACATATATATACAGCTTGCATAGGGACGAGCTACACAGTGTCATGTCTAGTGTTGACATTCCTACCAAACTCGTAAGATTGTGTAGGATGTAACGAACTCACAGAGACCTTCAATGTCAAAAATTTCTTAGACAGGCAAAGAGCTCTCAGCCCCTTTTTGACAACATTGACGTGGTTGGACGAACAAAGCGAGCTGTCAATGAGGCGTTGTTCTGGCATTGAAGCTGAAGCGGCTTACATGAGTCTGGTGGTTTATGAGGGCAAAACGAAGTACATGCTGTCATCAATGAAGAACACATAACGTCGTCCCTTAGGCATTCCTTATTGTTATATGAAGGACGATATCATCCTTAAAGCATTCTTTGCAGGGTTGATACTGATTTACTTTATATTGTACTTATGGTCCAAGAAAGAGGCACAGGACTTGTTTATGTAAAAAATTCCAAGTACCTTGAATACCTTGAAGCTGTATGGATGTTAAAGGTCATCATTGGGAATCCCACTAAAAAGGCAACTTTTTCTTTACTTTCTTAGTCTATTCAAGGAAAACCAACTTCTAATGAAATTAATTTTTTTACGACTCACTGGTCAAAGTCTGTATGATACCATGTCGATGCCACACAAGAATAAAAATCCTGGTAGGGGTTGTTAAATCTATTCCCCAGGTCCTTGTAATGTCCTCTCACTTATTTACTTAAAGAGTTCATTTAGAATTATTATCAAGTTTTCAACAGCAACCAAAGGAAAACTGTCCTCAAAGGCAACTCCGGATGCAGTCTGAAAGTCCATCTGAAATCAATTTGCACTCAAATGTAATTAGAGTGCAGAAAGTCTCAATTTACCACAACCTATGCTCAACGAAGTAAAGGAAGCCGTTTAGCCAAAAGCAATGACTCTCATTGAACACCGGTCATTCAGGCATTCAACCAGACAGTGTACTGCTACTGTGGTTTGCATCCTTTGCATAACACTTTCTCTTTGAGACAGTCATCTCAAGATGGGTAGACTGCCCCATCTTGAGAGGGAGTGGTGATGCATGAAAGACGATGTGTAAGGACACATAACAATAGCCTAAAGGTTACTTGGGCAATTTTGAAAAGGGGAAATATTATATTAGGAAGAAACTAAGTTATCCACAAGAAGACCATAAACAAAAGAAAAAAAGTCCAATAGTCATGGCAGATAAATATTGTCTTCGATTTGGGTGTGATGAACACCACTGTAGGTTCGTGCAGTGATGGATAAAAGAATTCAACATACTTAAGGATGTAGCCATACTCATTGAACAGTTTGAAAGTTTTGCTTGAAAAAATATTTTTTACCTATCTCTTATCAAGTACTTTGAAAAGTCAAGTAAACTTGAATAGTTTCGTAAGCTACTGGACGGATTGTAGGGAATGATAAATCATTTGTTTGATGCTTCCTTACATTGGTATACCTTCGTTGTCCTTGGCTTGCGCTACAGTCCTGTATGAGCCTAGTCCTCAGTCACACTGCCTCTCCAACTAGTATCGTCTTGGGATAGGAACCTTCAATTTGATGTATCCGACTGAATGAGGCCCCTCTTCAATTGTTTACGCCACTAGGAACACCATCTTTCTCTGACTTATTGAAATTGAACATTTTTTTAAAGGTGTCTAGGTGTCCATTCTCCCTACTAGCCACTTATCCTCTCTAACTTAGCCATTTGTTTCACTCGGCCAATGTCGTAGTACAGCTTGTAGATTTCGTCGTTTAATAATCTCCCCTAAACTCCTTCTTTGCAAACGGGAATGAATTTTATTCTGTTCTTGCGGCAAGACTGAGACCATCAAAGCATTCTTTGAAGGCAGCTTTATTCTTAGAGCAGGTGCAGTTTTTCCAATGGTCCAATGACAGCCTTTGGATTTCTTCCTACGATTTCGGCAGTAGTTGCACAGTCTTCTGGAAGTTCGAGCCCAAACTGTTGACATCTGAGTTAAGAGCGATCTTTTTTTTTAGTGGCATTTAAAGTCTCTGTAAGATCCTTACCAAACTTGACCGAGCAATGGGTGTTAATGCACCTCACCCTGCAAAGGCAGACGACTTTTGCAGATGTGTCTGTATAGCTCGTCTCTAAACTTCCCGTCGGACGCTGTTTTAAAGTAGATAATCAGATAGTAGGTATCGACTTATAACTCCTGGGTATTCCCAAGGTCTACAGTAATGTGAACATTTGGTGAATGGTTGATATTGCTGACCTACACCCACAATGACCAGGACCAATCACGCTCTTGACGTACATATGGTTTTAGGCCCTCATACCATATAAGGTAAAAATGTTTTATAATACCTTTTCAGGAGACTTATATCCCTATAGCAGTTTCAGTTTAGGGCGGTCTCCTTTCGTCAGGATTAGGAAAAAAATGCAGATATTGAGAGAACAGTAGCACGCAAAGCACGAGTAGTTGTTCTAGAAGCTAAGTCCTGGTCCCTTGTGGGCTGAAGTGCCACTTAATTATTTTTTTTATTATTCCACCCATCGGGCAAAAATTCATTTACGATTGTACATATGGATTTTACAAATGACTCGGTACAAGCACATTACCAAGCAGACAGTCCATCGGCAACGGTTTTGTTGAACAATACTTTCGCAATTACCGCCGTAGGCTTACTAAGATCAGGCGCCCGCACTTATTGTCGGCCATTGCCTATATATTTTGAATGGATTACTTTGCCCATCAGGAGTCGTTGTCGCCATCCACATTCTGAGGACTTAGGACCGTTAAGTTATAGTCCCATACCAAAATTTTTTTTTAAATCTTGGTAAGTACGAGTCTCTTGGACATGACATCTGATGCGGGGTAATGAACGATCTAGCTGCGTTGCTTATACAAAATCGAATTTTCCTGGCTCTGGCCAAAAACTGAACCGGGAAGGGAAAATACGAAGGAGGGAGCTGAAGCCGGTGCTTTCGTGGATGACGACAATTTTGGACTTCACACCTCTTTCGGTTATTTCGCATCGGTCTTCCAGGCGCAAACCTTTGCGTTCCTAATGGCCACCAACTACATATATATATTGTGAAGAACAGCTGAAAGGGGCGAAGGTACAGCCAAGCTGTGCTTAAGGCCTTACTCAACCCTTTAATGACTTCCAAGGTAGTCCAACAATGCAAGTCTTCCCTTAATTTGGTCGGCAGACTGAATTCGCTATGACTTGTCTGGGATGTCCAGTCCCGCGACATCACAGGAAACGAGATTGCTGTTGATCTAGCTAGGAAACTAGCATAACCAGAGATGGCATGACACTCCAGGATGCAGGCTGGCCAAGTGCATGTTCCCGAACGTCAGCAAGAAATCGGCGGCTTTGCTGTTATCTTTAGACAGAAAAGAATGCAGAAAACTTGTCGGCGTACAAACGGGACACTTCACCTTCGCTAAGCACCTAAGTCTACTTGGGCTTAGTGAAGATACCCTTTGCGATGACTGTGGAGAAGATGAAGACACATCAGAGCACTTTCTCTGTCAATGTCCGGCCTTTGCTCGTATCAGGTGGTGGCTGATTGGCGTTGATGTGATGGGAGCTGAAAACTTAAGCTCTTTGTCACAGAATCGCCTTCTGGTCTTTCTTCGGAAAACCAGAAAACTACAGTGAATGAAGTTAACTGCCTGGTAGCACAATGGACCAGTTTTTGAGTCTGAGCGCTCTAGTGCAGGGTTTGCCAGCCTCAAAAAAAAGTACAATATGCTAGAAATTAAACGTCATATCGCAAGACATCCTAAAATTGAAATAAAAACACAGAAAATCCAAAAATTTCACCAACGCGCGAGGTAACCGAAAATGCCTAGTGGCAGAAAATCCGACCGAAGTAACAGAAATCCAAGATACAGAAAATTTAAAACGCCGAAACCCCACGTTGGACATTTAAAACGCAATAGAAAAATTTACAGTCTTGCTAAGCATATCTTGTGGATGGCTGACGACTGCGGAGTAGAGAATAAAAACAATTCTGGGAGATGGTAAAAAACAAGTCAAAAGAAGTGGCGTTTTTCATATTCAGCAGAAAAGTCACTTTAGCACTGTTTAACGGACTTGTCGTCATAACAAGCTTAAAGTTACAAAACCTCCTTTACCTTCCGTGTACTTCTCACATTTAAAGTGACAGCTCTCCGCAACACCACATTTGCACACAACAACATCCCACGTCTCACTTGAAATTCCGTTTTGTCGATTTTTCTTCTCTGAACGGCCGCCTCCTCCTCCCGCAACATCCTTAAGTACACATAGCCTAATTCAATCGCAGCGCCAATGAGATGTCCCGCGGCGTATTAATAGAAGGCAAATTTAATATCCGCCACGCGTCCGCTTCAAATTGATTTTTTTCCTCGTTTCATTCCCGAAATTTCGTGTGTTAATAATACCTAAGTGCAACTGACACATTCACATCGACCAGACACTCTCCGACTCGCGACGGAATTAAACTCAAGGATAATGTACCAGTCTCCGGACACCTCCTCTGCGTACAATTAAAATAATATTCAATCACCGCGATACGCGGCGAGGGTTCGCCTTACGAAAACAAACATTTGCAAGTCGGTTCAGCGTTTTCAGAACTCTCGCCGCTGCCCCCCTTGGATTAATTACACTGAGACACGTGTCAATTCCATCAGGTCACCGGGCTATGCAAAATGCATGAATTGTTGAATCGAAACTATGCGGGGAACGTGGAGGGAAGCGTGAAAAATGGAAATTGGATGAGTCCTTCTAATGCAGAGGACTTGTCCATTTTCACGCTCCTTCGAAGTTTTACGACTGCGGCTCCTTTGTCCGGGCGCACTTCAATTCCTGGTTGGATTTGAAGGTAAATTCAATTATGAAACACATTAAGGGAAGAAAAAAGAAAGGATCTTTGTCTGACATACACTTGTCAGCCTCTCTTTACCCTGGCTGTGCAGCATCCCCCATTTTCAAGCACATATCGACAACAAAGTGGAACAACTTCTGACAGAATGGTAGCCCCGGTGCCAACAAATCATTCGAACGAACTCTCGTTTAAGTCCAATTAAGTTCACCTATTAGGTGAACAGCGTTCGGCTCGGCCGGAACGTGGTGTCTTTTGTGGAAGTTGTTGATGGCAATAAATAATTCACGGCATACAAGTCTATTACAAGGCAATCAATCTTGTCGGGGAGTTGAGCTGTTTTTCGTACGGGGCGGAGCGCACACATGAGAGGTGAACAAATAGAGAATCGGAATTGATTCTGATGCGGAGGCAATCAACGAGTGTGCGTTGGTAGAGGGGCTGATGCCTCCCTTGGCCGTCGGCTGGCATAAATCTCGTGAATGTGATGTGGTAGCTATTTTATGAGAATTGTTGAGAGTTGGTTTGGGGAAAAATTGGGCGAAGAAGCCGTTCTTTTGAAAGAATTGTGAGAAATTCGAGTTTTGCTTTGATGACTCTTAGCTATTCTTCTTACGTTCAAAGTTTCAGATGCTGGATACTGTTTTTGTAGAAATCATGTGATCAACCCAAAATTGAACTAGTCCCCATTCAGATCACGGATAAAGTAGGATCTGTAACAGACTAGAAGCGAATGCGATTTGACAGTCAGTTTTCTTCTGACGAAGATTGGCGTTTTCAGAAGTGAAGTGAATAGATGCGAGAATGTTCGTTTATTGGCATAAGATGATGACACAATGGCGTGTACAGAGTCGGTCAAGACATTAGCATTAAAAGACGAATCAAGTTAATTCTAAAGACAAGGATTAGCACAGACATTGATATAGATGGCATACGAGGTCTTTTCAATTTTTTTTTTTTTTGAGTTTTCAAGTTTCGCTATTTTCATTTTTTTTTTCGTTATGTTGGTACACTTATCTCGAACATATGCTTACAACTTCAGCTATGTATATAGCTTATTTATTTTGCTGGTGAGAGGCATAAATGTTAGACGTGTTTCAGCGCGTTCGGCGATATCCTGGTGTCAAAAACAACTGATCCAGGACTTTGCATTCAATTTTTTGCGAAAAATGGAATTAAGTGATCAAAAACATTTTAAATGTTGACAGCGGCATGGGAGTCAAAACAATGCTTAGAGTGGTACAAGCTTTTCAGAAGAAGTCAAGAAGTTGTAAGTGGCGACATGGACTGCTCAGTACATCAACGACCGATGAAAATGTTGAGAAAGTGAAGAAAATTGCTATGGAGAATTATCGAATCACTATTAGAGCAGTTGCTGAAGATGAGCGCATATCCCTTGGCTCATGTCATGCAACTTTTAGGGAATTTTTGAGCATGAAAAGTGAGACAGTCAAGTTCGTTCCAAAATTGCTGAATTTCAGTCATTGCTTGTTCGTAAATTTTTGGCTATAAAGAACACCGTAATCACGCCTTAGTCACTTTATTCACGAGATTTGTCCTCCTGCGACAAATCTCGTGAATAAATTTCCTGTTTCCACGATGGAACAGATCCATGAAAGGACGGCTACTACTACTTTGAGGGGAATAAAATAAAAATTGATGATTAAGTAAATAGTTTTTTGAGAAAATGGGAAATTAATATATTTTTTGAACAGACCTCGTATTGTATCAGTTGTTAAGTCATGTATATCGTACCATTACTTAACCATTCTTGGTGCGCTTAAGCGACTTGACATTGTGCACTTTCATTATAGCTTACTGAATAGTAAAGATTGATTTCAGATTTTCATCTTGCTAGTATTCCTGAGGAGAGCTAGTTCTCAACAATCGATTTGGAAAGACCATTCCATATTTATGATTAATATAAGACACAAGTACAAGCAGCTTAAGTCATGTTTTATAGTCCTTCGAACCCCAAATCTTAAACCTAAGGAAAGTGATTGAAATTAAGTTCATTCAAAGGATAAGATTAAACATTAGAATACTGCTCTTTCTGCGTTGAGTTACGTGCCTGAAAAATGTTGAACGACTCTAGAACTGCTTTTCCTTGCGTTCAAAGCAATGAAAACATATTTCTCCTGAAATACTACATTTACATATATTCGCTGTTGCTACAATCGCCCATCGCAACCCACCCAATCAGTTGAAATTGATATAGAGTCAATACATTTATTGTATTATGCTTAAAATCCTTACGATGTTACGATTTCCCTCTGAGATCTTAGCCTACCCAATCTCTCACGGGCTTTTCCAGATGACGACACGGATTACCCTTCTTCAGACAAAGAAGACTGTCTTTCCGATTGCCGTCTTTTTATGTTAAGCAGAGTCAGAAGGATATAACGACAAACTCTATGAGCAGTTCAGCGACATGCGCCTAGTCAAGCGTTTTCCGATACAACGCTTAAGATGGCTAGGCCATGAAGAGTGAATGGACGCCACTGCTCCAGCCCGAAAAATCTTCGAATGTGAGCCATTCAGATAACGCAACAGAGGACGGCCTAGGCTAAGGTGGCGCACTCAAGTGGAGAAGGACCTAAACCAACTTGGAGTGCGCAACTGGCGGCAGCTGGCGAAAGATTGTGCTGGCTGGAGAGACATGTTGGTTGAGGCCCAGATCCACCCGGACCGTAGCGCCACAAGAGGAAGAAGAAAAAACTTAAAAATTCATAGAGACTGGAGAGAGGAGGTCGAGTCAGACCTTTTATTCTTATCAGACATCATTAATTGTGTGAAAATGTTCACCTCCTCTTCACTTTTGATCGCTAACACCCACCTCTATCACCGCGTGGGCTCATTTCTGAAAAGCTATACGCCTCCAATTTTCACAAAGCTTAAAAAACCAAGCTTAAAAACCAAATGATCTCATCGCTTATGTAGAGCTTATCTCAATCGATCCCCACCACTCCCGGGATTTCTGTACAAAACGCCGTTTCGATGTTCTATTTCGAACTGTTCCAATGCTTCAGAAAGTGTTATTGGCTTTAACGGAATTCGTTTTCATATCCGTCGCTCGGTACTCTAAGAAATAAACGTTGACATGTCTGTTTTTCATCTAAATCAAACTCTGACTGCTCAAATTATTTTCACGTTTTAAAGCAGTTTGTTTCTGCTATGCGATTATTTCTGTTCGAGATACACCAACCTTATGCAACAATGTATTTTATCCGATCGTTAGATGTCTCCAATTTTTTCTTCAATTGAATAATTCGTCCCCAAATAACCCTGTTATCCTTTTTCTGTTGAAAGTGCTTACTGTTCCGCCTAGTATCATACCTTGGTTCGAATCTTGTCTCAAAAACCATAGATATGAACAATGTTATTGTTTAGAGGTGCCTCATAGAAATCATTCACCGCCCCTCTGGTGCTCCACAAGGCAGTCATCTTGGCGCACTAAATTTCGTATTGTGAATTCACGATGTTACTGTGTAATGAAAAGTTGTGCAATTCCTATCGGGGTCGATGACATGAATCTTATTTCATCCAGAGTAAATGAAACACTGCTGCAACATAATTTGAATAGCCTATCTACTTGGTGTCACAAGAACTTACTTCTCACGCAAACGTTCTGCAACAAAACAGAGACTTGATAAAAGCGACAATAAAACTATTCCCTCTGTCTATTCACTCCTGTCTAGGCTCTCACAGTGCTGATATCAAATAAAGCTGGAAATTTAAAATTACTCCACAAATAGTCCATGGAACATAATCATAAGCCACGCCAATTTCAGCACATTCGAAACATCCGCTTCACTTACGGGGAAAATCCTGCAGTCGCCCGCGCTTATCAGTGCTGTATATTCGGCAGACTGTGATTCACCTTCGCGCCGATTAGCTTCCACGTATTAACGAAGATTAGAAACTTAAATTTGCCTGAAACATACGCCGCCTCAGAACATTGTGATGTTTTGTATTTTTAGCTTAAGACTTTCGATAAGGTTTAACACTAGCTTGTGTACGAATGTGAAACTAAGTCGATAAAGGGAAGTATCGTGCCTCGTGTGAACGTTTCGCTGAGACATCTCCAAAAAAAAATTTCACGAAAACGCTTTCGATAAGCGCAAGACGATAAAGAGCTCAACAACTTTCAATAAAAGACCGAACAAAACGCGCCCTCCCTTTAGTCTGTGTCAAAATTCCACCATGGCCACGCGAATATTCGAATCAAAGTTAGTCGGCTCGTTTCTCTTGTGCCTACTCGTAATTTTCAATCCTCCTTCCATACTCGTACGTTAGCTGATTGAATTCCTTTCTTCTTTTTAAAGATTTCAAACCTGTGCCTCTTCGACTGTGCGCCCGATGTTCCTTTGGAGATGCAAGTCGTCGGTGAGGAGTACCTCTACATCATGGAAGCGCAATACAGAATTGAAATAGACAAGCTTGCGGCAAGGATAAATCAAGTGGAGGCAGCGTTCAACAAGCAACTATCCTTTCTGGAAATGAATCACGAGCTGTCAGCGAAAGTCACACAAATAGCTGCAGCTCGGCTCAGGGCCAGAGGAACGCTCAACATTCAGGGCAAAATGTGCGTTCAGAATCTGGTCGCGAAGGTGTTTGCAGATAATAAAGCCATGCAAACAAAACTTCGCACATGTGTGGACACGGCCAGGAATGCTGCAAAAACACTGGCCGATCCTGCGAAAACGCAGGCGCAGCACACAAGGAATCAACTCGGATTCGCATTCGATGACCTACCGGTGTGCCGCAAGGACAGCAAGAACGACGTGAAAAAATTGGCTGACTGTGTCTTTACTAAGGTTTGATCATTAGCAGCTATTCTTGAAGCACGTTTGACGTAGTTTCCTTGTTTTTTCAGTTTAAAGCTCGCGAACCCATCTGCATTAATCATTTAAAAACGGGAAACAAGGACATAGATGACGCTGAGAACAAACTTGACGGTCTTGTGAAAGTCGCTCACGATTGCTCCTTCAACCATATCCTTGACAGTCAGTCGCTGTTGTCGGAGATATATTTCGAGTTCAATTTGTGCATCTCTGATAAGACTATTGACATATGAAATTGAAAAAAAAAACAGAGCAGTGTGTTAGAATTTGAGATTGTGTGTATTTAGTTTAATTTTGAGGGGGCTTAGCATTCTTATTAGGGTAACGTACTCTTTTCAGTTGATTTGACTACCCGGTGCTTAGCCGAACGATCATTTTCGAATATTCCATGCGAATACCACGCCATGGACGAAGGTTTGCTTTCTACATCTTTCATAGACAGACGCGTTTTAAAAAAAAAAAAATCAAAATTATGCTTCGCAACCATAGAAGATCCTGGATGTGGTCTAAGTTACGATATGTGTGGATTTTCTGCAGCAGTTTGAAAATTTGTTCTACAATGTTCTAAAATCGATCTATAGAGGATATTCTGCGTTTTTTTTTAGGCATTACCAGAATTTTAGGAAAAAAGGTTTTTTCTCAAATATTTAACCACCAGAATCAGTGCTCGACACTGGACCTAACCTTGGGGGGTAAATGGTTCCACAGATGATCAGCACGTTTGAAGCAGTATCCATGTGAAATTAAATGAGTATGAAGTGAATGGTTTGGTGCAACATACTGCAGACTAAGTCTAGAGATAGAGTTGTTGCCAAAAAGGTATTCAGGTTGTCTTCTCTGAATTACATATGGTAAAAAATGAAACACCCGATTTGTTGTTCAGGAATGCTTCCAACATACAGGAAGTCCGCGTCGTTCCTCCGATATTTGCACATATCTGTCTATACTAAAAACATACCGTGCATGCGATTGAATTGCTTTTGACATTTTTGGAGAGAAATATAGTCTCAGTTGGCAAAAATTCACAACGTAAAGACAACTCGAAAGAAAGGTGGCGTTTTGCAAAATATAAGAGGTGCACTGTCTAAACCTTTGGCATGTAAGTCGACTACACTTACTACCTCTACGTGAGGGCGGTCACTATTTACAACGTAAGGAAAGTATGAATACTATTAGTACTTTTTCAAGTTTCAATTTTACATTGAAGGAGAAAACCCATTTTGTGACTGACAAACCTTTTGAGGGCCACTGTCAATGGGACGGTCCCTGAAAATTGACTGTTGCACATTATGTAAAGACGCATGGTACATTATCAACAACGATAGTATTAAGAGGTCGGTTAGTGTCTTGAGATTGCGATAAGTTGTCTTGTCAAGTTTGAGCATAAGGTTCAGTGATTCCAAATTCTCATTTATTTTAGTTCCTTAATCTTTACCCATGCCAACAAAAGAGCTAAGCTTATCATCTGTGTGCATATGACATGTTGAAAGGGATTAAATTGTTAGTTAGCAATAGTAGCGGACCTTGTATGGAATCTTGTGGTACGCCGCGGTAAGAGTCCTAAAACGACGGCAGTTTTGAGTTGTATGAAGGAGCTTACACTCGATTATAAGATAGGATAGGACTAAATGTCTAGTTGGATCGCAGAAATTGAACTGTTAACAGAGTTTGTCACAAAGAATGAATGGATTAACCGAATCAAACATTTTAGAAAAGTCAGTCAGTCTTCTCAATGGCTCTTCATATGTGTCTTTAAGCAATAATCTAACACAGCTATGTCCTTTACGTAATCCTGACCACAGAGGATTTAATAAAATACTTGTTCAGTCTTTAATTGCCAGACTAAGTAGAAATTTGAACAATTTGAACAAGAAGGACAGTATTGCAATAGGTGTCGTTTTTTAGGAATTGGACTTTTGCTTTCTTCCAATCAATAGGACACGCTAGATAGTAGAGAAAGAATGGCAGCAACAATTTTGCATATTCGGGGTAAATATTGTCAAGTCCAACTGATTTAGATGTCACAGCAAATCTTGCATTGCCATTAACGAGAGCGTAGTCTCTTCCTATTTCAAATGCATCAATTTGAGTGTTGTTTGAGGACGGGAAAGTGACACTGGGTGGAACCAAAAGACAGCAGCAAAACGATTATTTAATTCGTCAAGGCTTATCTTGTCGTCAATAAGTCGTCTGTTAAGTTTGTTCAATCTAATATTGACTACTGTAGTCAACGTAGCGTAGTGGGTAAGTACGTCTACCCATACTCCGAAGGTCCTTGATTTCATTCTTTGACAGATCAACATAATTAAATTGAGAGGCACTACAGCTCACAAGGGACCAGGGCCTAGCTTCTACAACATCTACTCGTGGTCTGAAGTGACTAGAAGGGACCTACAGTCTTTAAGCGAGTCCGAACGGCTAGATTTAGACACTTCACATTTTTCACAGCACCTCCTGTTTTTTGAGTTACGCTTCTTTAAACTCGTGTTTCAAAGTCGGTAAAGAACTGTAGGTACCCTCTATTCGTAAAAGAACAACAGCACGCAAGCACGTTGAAGACGAGTAGTTTGCTGACCTAATAAGCAAGGGAGCCTAAGGCTAACCTACCACAAAAACGGCTGAATGCAGTGCTCATTTCTTTCTTGCTTAGACACCTTCTTACTTACAGCAGCTTACAAGATCAATAATAAGAAAGGCCGAGCTTGGTGTCAAAGTAATCCGTTTTTAATTAACTGCCTTATCCAACTCTCACCTTTGGTCATGAAATTTCGGAAATGATCGAAAGAAAATACAAACTACCGAGATGAGATTTTTTTCGTGCCATTGCTGGAGTTACTCGCCAAGATACGCTTAGAACCGCGATGGGTCAGGGGAAACCCAATTTTTGGCAGCTACTTCTTCGAATGGAAAGGCCTATGTATACGTAGATCTTTTGTCTGCATGGTATGGATGGCGCTTAGTCACAACTTCCGAGGTGTGGAATTGCGTCGTATCAAGTTGTCGACCGCTTGGCAGACCTACGGAGCGGTGGTTGGATCAAGTCTTAAACCCGCTTGGTTGCTCACCTCCTTATGAGTTAGAGTCGACCCTTTTAATGGGACATGCGGGTTAAAGAAGATTATGATTGGCATTCAGGTGTCCCTTTTTTTCTGACTTCTTTAAGCCGTTGTGTAAATTTCAAACCGTATTTCAAGCGATGTGTACTTGAATCGAACATTGACGCTAATCCAAATGAGCTTACAAAACTAGGACTAGGACCTTGAGTTCGAATACCTTGGCTTTGAACATCTTTACCTCAACCCAGCCTACCAGCACAGTCCCGTACATATGTATGTACTGGTCATATTTGTAGTTTGGTTAACGCGAATCGTAAGATTTATAAATAAGTCCCATCAGAAGCCTTGTTGGGAAAAAAAGCTACGTGCCGTCCTTATGTATCCCTATTCCTCCCAGTCCAGAATTTCAAGTTTAAAAACTTTCGCTGAAAGTTCCTCTCTCTCTCTCTCCACTCCTCTCTTTCAAACCATTGTCTTTCCCCTTTCTAGTAAATCTCTGTCACGGGAATATCCTTGACGATTCAATAAATAAATCACCATCATCTGCGACACCACAAAGTGAAAGCACTCCGTGATGCACCTCCACTTGCCACTCTAGAGCACGGTGCCACCAGTGACACAGCATAACCCTGCTAACCCAACTCCATTAGGATTATATTTCATTGGGTGGTAAAAGTCAACTTTCTCGCAGCGGATTTTGCACTTCGTTGCCAGCAGATTTATGCACCTCCATTATGTGCATTGAGGTGTTGCTGCGGTGAATTTTACACTACATTAAAAAATCCTAAGTTCTCCCCCACCCACCACCGCCGCCGACACGCCATTCGGATGACGGTGCACTGCTACTTGGTATTCCTTGCAGAGCGGATGTCGCATAACTCGCTCTAAATAAATTTCACCGACACCTGTTTTTATGGTTTCGCTAGACGCGGTGAATCCCGACTTTGGTCCAGAATGCAACGATTGCTACGTGATCCCTCGCACTGGTGCTTGTAGCTGCCGCCATCCGGTGGGATGCAAAGTACACTGTACCCGCTCATATTTATGGGCGTCGGAACGCGCAACGATGTGGCCGGTTTTCCATTCCAGTCATATAGTGGTCGTAAAATAGAATTATGTCCTGCTATACCTTTTGATGTTCGGCTGGTCGCTCCGATTCCTGGCGACTGGTTGCTTGTGGTGGTGTGGTGGACTGGAGATGCGCCTCCGACTCCTGGGATGGATTATGAAACCGCGAATGCTAATTGCTGCCTCTTTGCGCAGAGATGGGTTGGCAGGGTTTCTTTCTGTGCATCGCAATGACCTCTCACCTTAACAACAGTTTCATCCATTCATCGCGCAACATTCGTTGTCTGCCGAGACTGACTCCCACCCGATTCGTGTCCAAATAATGATGTCCGAAAAATTTGAAATTCAAATTCGATTCTTGTTCACACACAAAAGGAGACGAGAATCCTCTGACAAACGTCTTAACCTTTTCCACATCATTGCATGTATCATAACTCAATTCTGCCCCGCAAACATTTCAACCTGTGGCCGAACGACCGGGTGGCAGTGCTTGCCGGGCTGGCTGGGATTCGCACCCCCACCCACATCGGCTGCCGGGCACACTGTGCGGAGCAGGGATACACATATTTTGTCGTCTTTTGTGTGTGGTTTTTGCCTTGAACATGGATAACTACACACCGCCGCCGCTGCCGTCGCCGCCGTCGCCGGAGCGTATTAGAACGAAACACTGGAAATGGAAATGAACATCGAATGGCGCCAGACAGTCGGACTCGCTAACCAATGCGAAACGTGTTATAGGTAAGAAAGGACGAGAGATGGCGACGACGATAATGATGCTTCATCTTTTGCAGATAAAAACGCGTGCGGAATAAAGTTATGGATATTAAATATTCGGGAAACAATGGGAGGGGGGGGGGGGGGTTTTCTTTCCAAGTGTGTGCTGAGTGTGTACTGCTCTACGAGATCTTTTTGTGGTTCTATGCAGGGGGTTGAGGAAAGGCTGCATTCAAGGTACTTAAAGGTACATGCCGTCATCGCAGCACAAATTGTTCGTGTTGCGGTATTTCTGGGAAATCAAGACTTTGGTGAGGTTAAGTAATTTCTTTTAAATTCAAAGATTTCTTAAATGGGATTTGTTCATAGTGGCACGTCGGTGGAAGTTGATTTTTAGGCAATTTTTTTCCGTTGACTCAGTTCTCAAGTTTCCTGAAGAGAGAGTGTTTTGGTCCTCCTATCAGTAGATGATAGGTCTTAAATGCTTTACGTTTTTGAAAGGAGGTGTTATTCGGTCGTAAACAAAAAAGATTGAAAAACATGCCACTTCAGCCACTGCTAAGGAAAATAAAACTTCGAGGGTCAGGCCAGACATCCGCATAAGTAAGTACATTACGAAAGAAATATTAATTTAGCTGTTGATGAAATCATTACGTTATAAGGATAATTTGTCCAAATTTGAAAAACAAAAGTACCATTCCTGACCGGGGACAGTCAAGTTCCAAGGCAAGATCATCTTGTACAGAGGCCAACTACTCGATATTAAATACATGCGATTTTGCAAAGTTCCTTCCATTTTTTCATAAAGAGAGGTGACTACTAAAAATTGCGTCCAAGTACCGATTAACTTTTGAAATAATTCATCTTAGCACCTCAGAGCGTGAAGAAGACTCTAAGCTGCTTAAAGTACGTAGCCCACATGAATTCAAAAATGCTACAAATAATGATTCACCATGAAGTTTGATAAATAATGTAAAATAAAACACATAAGCTTAAAAAGGAACTTAAAAATTGTTTGTTGTTCAATTAAAAGAGAATTTCAGGGCATTTACTTCATTAAAATGATATCATACAATTATTGGCCACAATTACGTCCATGGTGGTTCACTCAGGAGGTTCAATGTTGAGCAACTCCTTGGAGCATAATGTTGACTTCCACGTCATCAATTATTCCGGGCTTATTCTTGAAGATCTTAGACCTCACATGTCGCCAGAGAAAATAGTCCATAGGTGTGATATGACGAGATCTTGGCGTTTCAAAACAGTCCTCATCAAAAGGTTGTCTCAACAAGTTTATTATTTCACACACTGTATGGCTCGTAGCACCGTCTTGTTGCTAGAATGTATTGAGGCCGTGTGGCCTCTAGAGGCACATAGCATATAGTTCGTTAATATGATGCGATAAAGGTAACCATTGACGATAACATTCTGATTTGACACTTTTTTTCAAGAAATATGGATAATTTACTTCACAAGCTCATACACCACACCATACACTTTGATGTGATGTTCGCCTTTTCTTTTCATCGGGTCGCCCAAACAGCCCAAATACGCTAATTTTGCTTACCAACTTATCCAAAGCCTGAATTGGCCTTCGTCACTGAACAAAACTTCACAATGAAACACCATATTTTTACTGAATTTCTCTACAACCCATTCACGGCAACATGGCGCACAATCAAGCCGCTTGGCTTTAATCCTGGCACAAGATTTCCACCGTAAATAAGTTAAGTTGTAGAATACGCCAGGCGAAGCTGCTGAGAATGGAGCGTACACTCTCAGCCCGGACTGTAGCGCCACAAGAAGAAGAAGAAGGGTACGTAAATAAGCAGTATTGTATTGATCTTGAAGTGTACGAGTATATGTATCTGCCAGAAGCATTGCAAGAGCTACCAATGCATCCAGAAAAAGTCACAGTTTGGTGCGGTTTATGGGCTGGTGGCATCAGTGGACCGTATTTCTTAAAAGATGATGCGAATCGTAACGTAGCTGTGAATGGTGAGCGCTACCGTGAGGTGATATCCAACTCACTTGCATGACATGTAGTTTCATTGGCCACCTAGATTGTCCGATTTAACTCCTTTAGACTATTTTTTGTTGGGCTATGTTAAAGCTCATGTCTATACAGACAAGCCCGCTTCAATTGCCGCATTGGAAGACAACATTGAAGCATTTATTCGTGAGATACCGGCTGAAATGTTGGAAAGAGTATGAAAAATTGGACTAAGCGGATGGACCATTTGAGGCGCAGTCAAGGTCAACATTTGCATGAAATAATCTTCAAACATTAAATTATATGGACCGTACTATCGATTCAAATAAAGATTTCATGCATTTTTCTGAATTTAATGTGTTTTTTTTTTTAAACTTTTGAAAAACTTTTAAAAAATCACCCTTTGGAAGCTAATCCATGGTCCCATGTGCGCTGTAGAGCCACACAATTATGCAATTGGTAAATGGTTTCAGAAGGTCCAATAGCATGAATATTAATTCTTGCAGAATGCTGGTATTCGTGATACAGCTGAACAATTTGGGACGCGCTTTTCGTATGAGTCCTTAAACGATGACCTGCCAGACGACGCTTAATAAAAATGGCAAAACAAATTGACAGGTGTTTATGTGATTTTCCAAACAAAAACGATTCAAAATCAAACCTCACTGTGAGTCACCCGTTACAGCAAGTTAGAGATAATGTGTCATAGTAAAAGGAGACCTAAAAACGTGCGAAAATGTCTACTTTATGTGCACAGATGTAGGCAGCAAGTTGAGGTAGCATCCAATGTGTACTTTTTGGAAATATGTGTGTACACATGCACGGTGTACTTTGGGCAACGACGGGTAAGGAGTGGCCTTAATGGTCCGTTCGGATATATCGAAAAACCTAAGTGAGGAATTCTTTCATTCAATTAAGGACAAAGGAGCACATGTTAAGTAATCTTTCTATAATATGAAAACGTTAAGTTTCGGTGTGTTCGTTCACCCGTTTGTCTGACCGTTCACTCATCATGCCTCTTCAAACCTCCTAAACTCATAAAACGATTTTCATGACATTTCTTTCAAATCTTGTATGTATTTTTATATTCTTTATATCAGAATCCAATTTTGGGCCGATGCGTTTTACAATTTCGGCCAACATTGTTAATGGCATCGTTCCCCTGCATATGCTGGTCGATATCAATAGCTTCAAATGAACTAGAGGTTCGCTTTCTGCACCATAGAGCTTCATAAAGAAGTACAAAGCGAACTTGAGCCTTCGAGGAAAGTCTCTAGAGAGCGATTCTACGTCTGATGTTTTTTTCCTCTGGCGTTAACAAGAATGTTGTTGAAAAAGTCAAATAACTGCGCGTCGCCTTGTATACAATTTTTTTTTAACATTGAAGGTCTTGATGAGTTCAGTAACGACCTTGGTGGAGCAGCGAGACTTCCCCATCGTCATCCTATACTCTCTAACGTGATAGCAATGCCAGAATAAGACTTGGCAGGGGTGGGGTGTGTACTTTAATTTTTCTTTATCCATCGTTCAGTTCCTTGGACTTAAAAGTATAATTTATTAACAGATTCAAACTTTTTTACGAAACGGAAAAATGTATCTCGTACGAGATGTTACAGAGAGAGAGAGAGAGAGAGAGAGAGAGAGAGAGAGAGCGATCTTTCTTATGTGAAAAAGTCTTATTACTCTCTCTGACCGCTATTTCATTTACATTATTTAAAGGCATTACTTTAACTAATTTTTCAAAAAGTTTTTAAATACATGGGACTGATTTTTTATATGGAACAAGGTTCAAAACTTTATTCAGTCCTCTATTGGAAGGCATTACAATTTTATGGCTTACATGAAATATAAAACCACCATGCTAAGGCTCAGCATACTGACAGACCTTCATCTTCAGGCAGTGCTTCTGTTACTTGTGAAGTGTGTAAAGTTGTTAATCACTCTCCCAGCGAAGTGTGAAGTGATTGGATAGATAAATAAGATAGGTCTGCTGAGTTCAGACCTTTATCTACAATTTAAATATAGTCTGGACTTATCTCATCTGGCTTGTAATTATCAACATCAATAACATCAAATGGGCGCCGTCGTACATCAAAGTTCTAATGATGGCGACATGTAAACTTAGTAGATGTCACCTTTCGCTCAAAACTCAGTAAGAACAACCAGCATCACGAAGTGAAATTTCCTTGTAACCACACCGAAATCACTTCATACACACTGCACCCCTTCCAGCTCTGCAAAGCATCAATTCGATTTCCATATGGGTCATGCCAACTTTGTACATTTTACAGTCACTCCACCTGTTTATAAGGTAATTTCATTTTATGTTGATGCAATCGTACACTCCGTTTTAGTGCTTTCGCTCACCCCATTCGTACCTGGGCGCATCTGTGCAGGAGTATTCGATTGTCGTGTATTTCGAAACAATGACTACTGCAGATGCTGCCATTGTAGCGAGCACCGATGATGGCATATTGTATTTTACTGCCAAATTTGAATTTTTGAAAAACAAAAAAAGTACTGAACCTGATTTTATGAACCGAATGTTAGAATAGTAGAAATGAATTCGAGTTCGTTGCAATAAACTGAAAAAGGTATTTGTGATAAAATGTATCAAATGGTGGGGTTCTTGAGATACAGAAAATTTCAACTTTTCCTCCCTTTAATTTTGAACATTTGTGTGAGGGATCATGGGGTCATTTGATCACTTTTTTATGGTTTCGTTTTCACCATAGAAACTTTTATAATTTGAGTTTGCCCATCTGTCTTGCACAATCTTCATATCTCATCC
Organism: Eristalinus sepulchralis; assembly: GCA_944738645.1. Classification (NCBI taxonomy): domain Eukaryota; kingdom Metazoa; phylum Arthropoda; class Insecta; order Diptera; family Syrphidae; genus Eristalinus; species Eristalinus sepulchralis. The sequence goes on from OX122882.1 coordinate 11,434,649, forward strand.
ACTTATGACATGGCTTCCATGACAGATTTGCATAACATGCATTTCACCTAATTAACAATGTTTGGATGCGAATATTTAGGTTTAGACAGATGGAGATAGTGTTAGGCTCCCGTAGGCATAGGGCGAAGTCAAGGAACACACTCGATACGTCAATTTACAGACCATCAGAAATGAGATTCAGGTTTCTTTTTAAGATTTTTGATTCGAACAGATAGTAACAGATTAATAAGTACCAGGGCATACAGGGGTGTTCCTAAAAAAGTCACTCATTTAACACTATTTTTTGTAGATAAGACGACGCGTTGTCATGTGACTTTTTCAACAACATTCTTGAAAAGATCGTGCGTCTCACAAGTCAACACCAGAGGCAAGATCTTCCGAAAGTCCGTTCAACTGCTAGCTTACGGCGATGACATGATTGGATGAATACAGCGAGCCGTCAATGAGGAGTTTGCTGGCATTGAAGCAGAAGCGCCTAAAACGAAGTGCATACTGCCATCAAAGAAGGACGTACCTCGTCGACGTCTCGGACAGAGCTTCAAACTCAGCAGCAGAAACTTGAGGTATTCAAGGACTCGTCTCCCTCGGCTCTGCGGTTATGAGGGACAACAAATTTAACGCAGAACCACTCTTGCCAATCGCTGTTTCTTTGGGCTCAAGAGGCAATTCAGTAATATAGCCCTCTCTCTGAGGGCTAACCCTGCTTTACATAACACCTTGATCATTCCACTCCTACTCTATGGTGCAGAAACCCGAACGTTCCTAAAAGCGGATGAGGAAGCCCTTAGTCTTTTCGAGAGAAAAGTTTTTTTGGTCCTGTTTGCGTTGACGACATCTGGACGAGAAGATTAAACGACGAACTCTGCGTACTGTACGGCGGCATGCATTTGGTTAAGCGTCTTAAAGTACAGCGCTTAAAATGGCTGGGCTGTTTAGAGTTTGTGGACACCACTGCTCCGGCCCGAAGAGTCTTCTAACCTGAGTCATTGGGAAAACGCAACAGAAGACGGCCCAGGCTAAGTTGGGGCACACAAATGGAAAAGGGCTTGAAGCAATTTGAAGTGCGCAACTGGAGGTAGGTAGCTAAAGATCGTTCTGGGTGAAGGGGCATATTGGTTGAGGCCCAGGTCCACTCCGAACTACAGCCTATAAGAATAATATAAAATTAAGTCCCAAAGTGAAGAAGCATTAGACCCCGATCCCCCTTGTTTTTACAAATTGAAACAAAAATACCAATAAAAAAAAGGTTGCGACGAAAAATATGGAGGAAAAATATGGAGGAAAATTTTAAAAAAACCCGAAAAACCAGTTTAGAAGATCTCCTGACTTCAATTTCGAACGTGACCAATGAATCAAGTTAGGGTTTGGATGAGGTTTTAAACACTGATTCAAACCCCTTTACGCACATTCTGCTGGCTGAGGATAAATAAAGTTTGAAATGTGTATGTACATACATATATAAGTATGGTGTGCCTTTTTCGAATCCCAGCTCAGGGGCGGTAAAACACAGCACTCTTTTCAGAAACCAGTCTTCAATAGTTTTTAAAGTTGTTCGTTCAAGCATGAAGGGACTTATTTCTATCCGCAAATGCATGTCATTAACTTTCTATTGAGATTTCTGTCAGAAGGCAGCTGTCAGTATCAAAACGTGCGATTTAATGAAAACCTCTAAATGCCTCACACAGTGTGTGTATGAGGTTGTACGGTGGTATGAAGCTATTTTGAATTCCTGCATTGCGTCCGTTAACCTGACTCGTTAACGTTAACATTTAGAATCGTTTAATTTTCAAAGATATGTGGACCAGTGTTTTCACCAGCCCATAAACCACCCCACACCCTTGTTTTAATGTATGTAATGGTAGCTTTTGGCATTCCTCGGCTTGCTCGTCACCCACACATGCTAATTTACAATCCGTCCATTGGGCCAGAATTGGCTTTCGTCACTGAACAAAATTTCCAGAGTAAACACCGGCTTTTCATTAAGTTGCTATAGAACCCTATTACGGCAAATATGGTGAACAATCAGGTCGTCTGGCTTCAATTCTCGCACAAGATCTAGATCGCAAGAAGGTAAAGTTGTCGAATACTCCAAGCCAAGACTCTGAGAATGACAGCGCGTGCGTCGTCACAGTCTACGCGTGCACTTTCAGCTACAGACGCCTAAGACTCTTCAATACGTGCTGAATGTGGTCATAATCGTATCATTTACTAAGGTAAGCTGGGACTCAAATTTGTGAATGGTAGCGGCAAATGTGGTTTCAGTAGTGCCCCAAACTCCTCGAATCTTACAAAAATATTTCTCACAGAACTCTGATTTTCGTTATACAGCTGAACAGTTTGGAGACGCTGTTGTGGTGTGAGTCTTTGTAAGCCAACTTGCCAGACGGTAACCAACAAAAATAATAAATCTGTTTGATAGGTGTCACGCCTGATCTCTTAAAGAAAGCCTATGGAAAATCAAACTTCACGATGAATCACCCGATAGAAGGATCCCGGGGATCGTAGATGTAAACTAGTACTGGACTTTAGTTTTTTTTAACAATTTTAATCCATTCTCCAGGCTGGCAACCCATGTAGGGTCAAAACCTGAGCTAATGTTACCTACATCCTTGACGGTTTTGGGCACGTTGTTTGCAGTCCTCCAAACCAAGTTCTCTAATGTTCTTGGTCTTAATACCGAATGTTCGGTCTTCCTCTTCTCCTCGATTCTGGAAGCTGGGATTGGAAGACCCTCTAAGCTGTATCGTTGCTGTACATTCACTAGATGTGGCCAAGCCGGTTTAGTCGACAATATTTTATATTCCAGAATACGTCCACATCTCGATACGGCACGTAGACTTCGGGACTGTGTCTTCTTCTCCCTTAACCCTTCCACTGATAGGACCGTTTATCCGGCATAGAATTTTCTCTCCAGCTCAAGGCCCCAAGAATCCGCTCAGCCTTTTCGCTTCTCTTTCAGGTATCGACTCCGTATAACAAGATTGAAAAGATAAGCGTCTTGTAAATCGTGTTTTAAAAGACAGACGCTTTCCTTAGCGTTAGGAATTTTGACCATAGCTCCAGCCTTTTGGTTGCCGTGGCGTGGTGGGTAAGTTAGTCAACCCACACGCCGAAGATCTAGGTATGATTTTTGGACGGAACACCTCGCATTTATTAGCGGCACTACCTTCGACGGTCGGAGTCGGCAAAAACTGTAGGTCCTTTCTACTCGTGAGGGAACAGTAGCACGCAACAATACGAGTAGTTGTTGTAGAAACTATGCCCTGGTCCCTTGTAGGCTGTAGTGCCACTTAGACAGCCCGAAATAGAATTTAAGACGGATTTCCCTCAAATTGTAATTTGCAGAGTTCGAGTTCGCCCCCAACTCCTAAACCATTTCAAAATTATAGACGTCGACAATCACGTTTTATCCAAGATAAGTCTGCTCAATGATTTAGCGGCTGCATTTGATTTTATCCTCATTTACCTTAAGACCAGCTCGTTCTGTCTGTTCTTCAATTTCAGTGAAAACTTTCTCTTTCTGCCTATCCCAGCAGTTGTACTGATTTGAAGAAGATAGTGGCTTCGGTGTTGAAGCCTTCCCTCTGCAAGAGCACAAGCTAGAAGCATTCACTCGACAAAGAGAGAAGATTTCCATCATTCATCCGACAAACTTCAAATGCTCTCACTGGCATGTCCATGTTATCCTTAATTTGACCATCGTAAACCGTGGATTATTGCACAAAACTTTCTGGAGGACATTTCCATCCAGTGACCCAGAGCACTGTTACGCATGAAGGAATTAATAGTAACTACCTCCATTAACTACTGCGCGCTGATCAAAACCTCATTAGATGTGATAAAACTTTCATAAGTATCTCCAAATGGGCGGGAATTTCTGTTAATAACCTCCATTAGAGAGGACATTTGAATGAAATGGCGCAAGGGGCACTTTTATAGGTATTTTTAGTGCCAGCCAAGAATAATCAATTATCGTCGAAAAAAAAATGGAATTCCAGCAATAAACTCAAGATTAACGGTAATGAACTGTATAAAATCTTATATTCATCCATTAAGACAATTACGGTAACTGGAAATCGATAAATATGCGTATGTGCCGGCGCGGAAGTAATTGACGAATGTGCGACGAGACGCGAGCAACAATGACTGGAATTTCGTCAGAGACACGAGTCTCTGGCAAGGGGTTCTTGAGGTGAGGTTGTGGCAATGCACCCACCACCGTGAGGTCACCTTCAATAGTCTGCCAACTTTTGAAAAGGACAACAGATGGCGGTTGGGTGACGTTGGGATGGGCGTTTCATCTGCTTGGCTCGACGAACAGATTTAATTTATGATCGGTCCAATGCTTTGACGGCTTTGCGTACTGGACTGAGGGGAGAAAAAAGACGGGCACTTACCCCTTGTGCGCCCCGAAGGTGGGCAGAGCGCAAGGTAACCCTTTGTGCGGAGGCATTCATGGTTGAAGCAGATAAAAACATGGTCAGCAGAATTTAACCTCTATTTGGGACTGCACTATAAATTTGAAACTCGACGACTGGCCGGGGGTGGAAGGAGGACAGGGAACGATTTGAGGTGAAAGGAAATGCGGTAGAAGTACTTTGAGGGACAATTGAAATGGGGGGAGGGTTTGGAATGAATTTGTTGGAGGCTAAATTAAAAGACATTGACGGTGATTTATGACGGGGAGTTTTCGAGGAGTCGGTAACCCTTTGGAGCGGACTAGCACCAGCTCGTGTATGAAAACCTAGTCAAAAATGAAACATTTGAAGTGACGCTCCCTTCCTTGCACTATTCTCAACACACTCATAGCGACACTTTCTTCATAAGTTTCGTCAAGTGTAACCCCTCAAATGACATTACCAGCGGTACAAAACGTTTCACTTTGATGACAGGTGCAAGAGTTTTCATTCATTACCTCCCGCGTGTCCTTCCCCGATTTCAACCTTTTCCAAACTACACGCAAAAATCATATCACAGTGCTGACATAAACACGCTCATACACAAAACCAGAAACTCAGCGTTTCCACTTGAGAAAACTTTTGAAAGCACCGCTTTTTAAGATCCCAAAAAACATGAGGAAACAACAAACGACGTCCTGAATCTTAAGCAGCAGTGGTACACTCGTGCTGCTCCTTACATCCTGACTACACGTGTTTTTGGAAAGAAATGTTGCGGAAATACTTGTGACAACACTTAAGCTAAATGTCTCGCACAATCAGAAAAGTTATACGGTCGTTAAACTTTTGCGAAATATGACGATGGTTGTGTTATTGTTCTTTGTGGGTTTTTTTGAGAAAGGTACTGTGGAATTTGTCGGATGTACCGCACTCACGTGTGTAATTATTTGTGTTGCATGGTGGGGATGGATGATGGGGAGGGTGACTGCGGGTCGGGTGGAGAGTGAAAGCTGGTGGATATTGGAGGAGTGAGAGAAAAAAAAAATGATTTTGTCAAAATCTCCGTTTTCGAGAGCAGTAGAGACTGTAGTGAGTGAAGATCTTAACTAACAAACTCTGTCCAGCTGTACATATCAACTTGACCGGGGTCCTTCTCCGCTTGTGTGCTCCATCTCAGACAATTACGGTTCCTGCCACATTGTTCTAGTGTCTTAGATTCAAAGTTTTGTCAGGCTGAGGCAATCTATTATCTATACATGGCCATCCTATTCGTTCGTGCCCATTGCTACCTTTACAGTTTGTTCTTATAACCAAGTCTGAATTCGTGTGCAACATGTCCAGTCCAACAAGGACCCCACCAACTGTAGTTTTTTCTGACACACTCTCGAAATTCATAGTTTTGGAAAATACGGAGTCTTGGACCATTTGAAGCTGGATTTTTCATTTTATTTCGAAGTGAAAGTTGTCAGTGACAAAATACTACAAACTAAAATACTTGTCGTCTGCTGCAGTCTATTGGAAGTGCAGCCACCAGCCTTAACCTAGCCTAACATGACATTCGAATCGCATACAGTCACTTAGAAACCAGAGGAGAAGGGTAAAGATTTGAGGAAGAGACTATGGAGGCCAAGCAAACTCGGCCTCAAACTTGACCAAGCTGATTGTGGTATGCGTCTAAAACACGCCCATGGGATGCATAAACGCCGGCCCTTGGATCACTTGTTTTCAGGCAACAGTCTCTGTAGTCGAAGCTTCCCAAAAGTGGATGTTAACATCAGTCCGGGCTCGTCTTGAGCCATTTAGAAGCTGAACTTCACACAGACGCCAACAAATTCCAGTGGACTTCCTCCTGCAATGAAATCTTAAAAATACAGCATTTGTCTATCACAGCTCGAGGGAAACAACAGAGGACATAGGAAAATCCTGCACCTCTCAACCTAATGGAAGCTACGATCTAGGAAGGAACACATAGCCAATGCACATTTCACTCACTGCAAAATTTTACGTGAAACTTCAAAAGAAATAATTGAATAATGCATTAACTCGATTTACAGAGCTCTTGTTCCAATCACATTCGCATCCTACTTGCGTCATAATCAAAACAACAACGCAATCCACAATTCTATTCCGATCTATGCACGCAGTTCACAAACTGCCTTGAGGTGCAGTAATGTTCATTCGATTACCTACGATGATTACAAATTATCGTTGATACTGAGTGTCCTTTATTATATTTACTGAGAGTCCTGGATGTACCTCATGACTTGTTTGAAATTCTATTAACTTTCAATCAAAGTGATACCTTTGTGTCTGAGGCAGTTAAATGAGGATTCAGAAGAGAAAAGGATGAGTGCAGACAAATTAATCTCTGCAATGATTGTTTAAAATTTAGGATTGGGAATATTAGCCTTAGGAATACTCTTCGATGCACTTAGGAAAAACTCCCTCTCCACTCAGTGCATCAAACATAAGCCAACATTTATGTTATTAAATAAACCAACCATCTACGATGAAGACAGAAAAGGAATTAGTATAGTGGAACTATCGCAAAGGAACTGCAAAAGCTCTAAAACTCAACCCAGCAAACCTGAGAGTGAAATGTGGTTTCTTAACATTATCTTGGTATATAATGTAAGTTAACTTTAAGATTTAGATCAAAATATAAATAAATTCGGACGCCAAAAGGCATATTAAAATTAAGATTAGATTAGCTTAGAGTACCCGCATAAGGTCAGTAGGTTAGGCTAAGAACATTGTTCACTTAGTTAAGGTAGCTAAGTCATAACATTTAGAGAAGGTTAATATATAAATAAAAGCTCTAAACAACGTAAACAAAAGAAGTTGATAAAACAGATGTGTATGGTATGAGCACGGGTGTACTAAGCCACGCAAAGCTTTGTCTTAGGCCACTTTAACCCTATTTCACAAATTCATATCAATCAAAACAAACATATGCTTTTAAAAACGAAACCTTAAAAATGAATATATGACACTCTGTCAAAATTCAACCAAGTCTAAGGCTCAGACAAAAATCTACTACAACCATTATTAAAAAAGTATTTAGATTTATTTTATTTTTGTATTTAGGTTAGAAATTTGAAAGACTTGAGTTGGAAGCACTTAATTTTTAAGGTTCCGTTTTCAAAAAAAAAACTTTTATTTATAGTTTTGGTTCGTCATGTCTGTCACACAACTGATTTATTTTCTACGGGTTTCAAAAACGCGTCTTGCATTATTGAATAGAAATTGTCAAGACAGAAACTAAAGATAACGGGTGGTTTTTTAAAAGCTACAGGAAAGTTTACAACAAAAACACATAAAATTCAGAAAACAGAAAACATGCATGAAATCCAATGTTTCAATGCCCTCACAAGGCGCACGCAAAACAACCTCGAACCCATTGTGAAACACTGGTTGTACACAATGATGGTGAGACCCACGCTGTCACGCTTCTGGTTGTTAAAAACTTATCAATACACTTCGACAGATAAATTTTCAAAGCTGCGGAAAGTAGTCGGTATTGTCGGTCTCGACATTAGTGGTGTCATGCGCAAGTCCTCCTTTATTGTGCCAATGCTCCTTTCCATTTCAAAAAGTGGAAAAATACAAGAAGTTGAAACGACTTCTTTGAAAGGTTAAGAAAGGCATGAAGTGAAATTGCTTTGAAGACATTTGAAACCAGCATCCAAAAATGGCGACCAAGTAACAATGCCACGACGTGAGAATTGAATTTTGAATTGAATTTTGAATTGAATTGATATAAATTTTTTGCCCAAGAAAATCGTTGTTTCGTTGGCTGAATTTAGAGGGACATCCTGTTAACAGCACGTATCCATATCCTCAATTTCTGGCCACAAGAGGCCAGATATCATTTCTCGATAGTAACAGCATCGCCGATTTCATAAAGCGCTGTGGTGTAGTGAGTAAGTGCGTCCACTCACACGCCAAGGTCCCAGGTTCGATCCCCGGATGGAACACCACCAATTTTTCAAGGCACCGTCTCTTTAAAGTTGTTGACAACACTCAAAAAAAAGGGGCAAAAACGATAGATCCCCTCTACTCGTCAATGAATAGTAGCTAGGCCGTGGCCCCTTGTGTGCTGTAGTATTATTAATATAAACTCCTTGTCGATGGATCGCTTTTTCATTAATCACTTGTGAACTTTTATATGCTAAAATTCGACAATACTGCCTATTGAAGTCACCATTCCCTTCTGTCATTTGCACCAATCATTCAGCATTTTGACGACGCTTGAAATGGTACGCAGGTTTCAGCTCTTGAGTCAATTGAGCCTTGAGAGCGTATCAATTCAAATCTTTATTCAAAATTCAGTGATGTTCTAAGGATGTCCAATTGACGGGCATGACTACGAGTCATTCTTCTGCCTACACTATCGCGAACAACAGACACACTTTCAACAGAACGAACTGGGCAAGCATACACAGGTGTTCTTACATTTCCTGCAGACCCGACTGGATGAAAACTGCCCCCAATTCTATCAATCGTGGGACACAATTGAGCGATTACGATGATCAAGAAAATCAAGAAGGTCGCGACATACATTTCGATTCGAACGCCCATTCTATCAAGAGCCTTAATCAATACCAACGTGCTGCTCAATTGTGTTCCTCTCCATGGCTTGGTTTGTTAAAAACTGAGTTGAGAAGCAAACTTGACGTTAAGGTTTGGTTGGCAATTAGCTTTGAGCATTATGACTATGCGTGGTTGCCGTGGCGTAGTGGGTAAGTGCGTCATCATACAGGCAGAAGGGGCAGGTTCGATTCCCGGAGTGGACACTTGCATTTTTTCACGGCACCACCTCTTTGAAGTTGCTGACAACACTCAATGAGTATCAATTATCTATGAAAAACTTATCAAATCTCGCCGTTCGGAGTCGGAAGAAACTGTAGGTCCTTTCTTTCTTGTTATGTTGTCCCAATGGCTCAGATTCGAACAAATTTCGGACCGGAGTGGTAGTGTCCATAGGAGCTACATGACCTTATCAGCTTAAGAGTTGTATCTGCTAGGCGCATGCCGTCGTACAGACCATAGAGTTTGTCGTTTAATCTTCGCCTCCAGACTCCAAAAACGCACACAGGACCATAATTCGCACTCAAAACGTTTCTCTCGAAAAGACTAAGGGCTTCCCCATCCGCTTTCAGTAACGTCTAAGTTTCTGCGCCGTTAAGGGGGACTGAAATGATTAACCCAGTTTAGTCCTTTGAGAAAGGAGGTTATTACACAAATGCCTCTTGAGCCCAAAAAAGCAGTGATTGACAAGAGTGATTTTGCGCTTGATTTCGGTACTGGTGTTGTTGTCCTTATTTACCGCGGACCCGAGGTAGACGAAGTCCTCGAGTCCTCCTTACCTCAAAGTTTCTGCAGCCTAGTGATACGCTCTGTCTGAGACGCCGATGCTGTGTGTACTTCCTTGATGACAGCATGTACTTCGTTAACCACCAGACCCATCTTAGGCGCTTCCGCAATACCTGGAAAAAACTAGAATTTCAAAATCTTTCACTTCAATATCGAAATCCCCAAACTCTCGTAAAGAAACCAACCAATTCCCTCATTCGTTAGTTGTCCATAGCGAGAAACAAAAAGTGTCATTCGATTGACCAGCGCTTCCGTCAAGTGTACCCATTTTGTCCTGTTAACAGCGGAAACAATCTGTCACCACCACCACAATGAAAAGATTTATAATACAACGGAGAGGTGGCCAACGGAAAAAAAGGCAAAAAAACAGCACAACAAAACCCACGTTGCCAATAAATGGAAAAACAAAACAACACTCCATACAAATCACATCGATACATCGAAGTCCTTGAAAGTTTCCCCTGTGCCATCGCATCTTCCTTCCGTGTAGAACAGCGAAAACCACTCTGTCACACCTTTAATCGGATTTCTGGATGGCTGCGAAATAATCCCGCCGCCGCCGCCGCTCTGAATCGGAATCCATTGTTTAAGTGCGCCATCACAACCCCCCGTTCACCGTTGTTGTGCCGACAAATAAATTATTTCACGATTGCAAGGATACCGGTGCGGGATCGTTCTATCGTCACGACTGTCCTTTTTTGCGAGCACAGAGCGAGCTCAGAGTCCGAATCACAATTGGATTAAATTTACAATTGGCCAATATGCCTGAACGAACAAATAACAAAACAATTGAAAATTGAATAAAGCTTTTTACTGACCACCACAGGACGAAAACCGGCAGCGAGAGACAGCGCGAGAGAGAGGGCGGGCTGGCAGGACAGCAGCATAGCAGGCGGTCCACTCGGGGAAGGTGGATAAATCTGGTGACTGAATCCTCCAAATGAAATCCCGAATAAATAGAGACAAATTTATTTTAGCCATCATTATTTATGTGGCTTTCGCGCATGTAGACAATGTTGAAGCGATTTGTGGTGCAAAGGAAATTGCGGCCAATGGATGTGAGTTGCAGCGGAATCCCGGTTTTTGTTTTTTTTTTGGTCCGATAGCTATCGAATGCGATCAGAGGCGATTACGACGCGTAGCCGCTGTTCGGGCCGGATTGTGCACTCGAGTGCGTCCGATTGTTCTAATCGTGATAAGTTGTTTTTTGCCGAGTGCACAATTTGAGTAAATTTTGAGGTATTTACTGGCTGAAAATTGCTGTAATTTGGCGGGTGGAAAATTGGGCGTAATTCGACCATTTTATCGATCCGAAGCCACCCCATCGCTCAGTTCAATAATTTCATCAATATCATGACAGTATCCGAATCCAATTTCCCCACCTCACACAACGACCGTCGCGTCGTCGAACACACCAGACACCCATAAACCGCTGCGAGGGCCAAAAAACTCCACAGGTTACACAGAGATTTCATCAAGCCAAATATCATTATGGAAATTCCTTCGGCCGAGACCTCCGCAAGCCACGGCGGCGGGCCGTAAGAGCACGAATTATCGGATATTGTTTTACCTTGAGGCGCAGCGAAAGATTGTAATAACCTTTTGTCTTCCACTCAAATAGGATTACCCATTCAGGCGTGTGTAATAATTCGTCGGCGGCGGCGGCGGTGGCAGGGGGGACGCTCTAGTCGGCGATATTAAATCATGAATAGGTTGTATCCTTTATGTGGATGTGCTTATGCATAGATGTGCTTCGGTTTTTATCGGAACGGAAGGATATTGCTTTTATAGCCGGCACGGAGATTGTGTGTCTTGTGCACCTTTTACGGGACAGAGAGCGGGAGAGAGCGATGATAATCTTAGTGCTGGCGTAGATGTGCGCAGGAGGGATTTTTGGGTAGTTTATGGGTGATACGAATGAGTGGTTATGGCCTTCTGGGGCAGAGCAATAATCAACATTTCTGATAGACCTTTCTGCGTATCTGCGATTTTCGGTTGTTTCTGAAATTGTTTCATTAGTTTTCCAGCGATCGGGCATTTGGTCTTCAGCGAAATGTGATCCTTCGGATATGTTAAGAGAGTTCTTCTTATTCTTATGGCGCTACAGTCCGCGACCTCAACCAACTTGCCTCTGCAGCCAGCACGACCTTTCGCCAACCGCCTCCAGTTGCGGACTCCAAGTTGGTTGAGGTCCTCCTCCACTTGTGTGCGCACCGTAGTCTAGGCCGTCCTCTGTTGCGTTGTCCCAATTGCTCAGATTCGAGGACTTTTCGGGCCGGAGCAGTGGTGTCCATACGCTCTACATGGCCTAGTCACCTTAAGCGTTGTGTCCGAAGACGCTTGACTAGGCGCATGTCGCTGTACAGCCCATAGAGTTCGTCGTTAAACCTTCTTTTTCAGATGCCATCAACGCAAACAGGACCAAAAATCGCACGCAAAACTGTTCTCTTGAAAAGAGTAAAGGATTCCTTATCCACTTTAAGCAACGTTCGCACCATATTGTAGGACTGGGATACTAAACCAAGTTAGTCCTTCCAGAGAGGGCTCTATGATTCAATTGCCTCTTGAGCCCAAAGAAATAGCGATTGGCAACAGTGCTTCTGCCTTTGATTTCGGTACTGGTGGTGTTGTCCCTATTAACCGCGGAGCCGAGGTAGACGAAGTCCTTAACTACCTCGAAGTTTTTGCTGCCTAGTGTGACGCTCTGTCCGAGACGTCGGTGTTGTGTGTCCTACACGACGAGTTTGGTAAGGATGCCAAAATTAGACATTGCACTATATAGCTCGTCTCTATGCACGCCCTCATATGCGGCCATGAAATCGACGAATAGGCGGTGAATGTCGATTTGTACTTCCTGGGTCTTTTGCAGTGTGAAGATTTGGTAGATGATGGACTTCCCTGGCCTGTAACCACACTAATAAGAACCTATCAGGCTGTTGACTAACGACATCATGCAGTCACAGAATTCGACAGAGACGATCTTATACGCGACCTTAAGGAGACTGATCCCTCGATTGTTGGCGCAGTCGAAGGGGTCCCCTTTCTTGTTGACCGGACAGATGACGCTGAGATTCTACTCATCCAGCATGCTTTCCTCCGACCATATCTTACAAATGAGCTCAAAGGTATCTAAGAATCTAGACACAGACAGAGAATACGGGCCATTTCATGAAAAAGCCAAACGCTTAGGATAGGCTCCCAGGCTATTCGCAACCGTGCGGGTAACATTGTTACTGACCATCAAGGAATTGTGGATGTGTTTGTTTTCACTAGCAGAGAGTGATAGGAAAACAAGTCATCCCAGCTCCAGTCAATGAAGTAGTCTACCTACCTAATTAAATCGGCATGGCTATTAGAAGAATAAGGAACAACAAAGTCTCGGGTTATGATGGCTTCACATCTAAGATCTTTAAAGCTGGTGGCGAGGTTCTGGCAGGGAGAATGCAAAAGATCATCTGTGGTATTTGGTACTGGAGAAGATATTGCGGCGGCTTGTTGATGACACGGAAGGCTCAATTTTCTACAACTTAGTCGAACTGTTGACATTGATATCACCGAGCCTTCTTAACCTCCTGTTGTGGAAGTTTTCATGGCGACTGAACAACAGGCGAAACGAGTTGGGCTTAAGGTAAGATGAAATATATGCCTTTACGCAAAAGTCGATCGATAGCTCTGCACCTTGGTAAAAACAGCGAAACGAGTTGGTTTTGAGGTTACTGACGGCAAGACGAAATATATGCTACCGCGCAAGAGCCCATCGATTGCTTAGCACGCTTGCTAAGCACCCAAAACATTCCATTCCACATTCATTTCTCATTTCTACCTCGGGGCAGACGTGAACTCCACTAGTGACAAGCCTAATGCAAGACCGACATAGAATCGTCTTTACCAACCCGAGTTACTTCGGTTTACCGAAACAATTAGGCTTAAAGCTCCTGAAGTCATGCTGTAATATATCCACTCCTGCTATGTGAAGCCAAAAACTAGGCGATAAGTGAACTGATTCTGGTCGCCATTGAAAAAAATTCTACATCGGATATACGGCCCTGTGGTCAAGCAAGAAGAAATGAGGAGAAAACATATCCGCGTACTCTACGAACTACGACAAGATGTGAATATACTCGTAGTCCACAAAACTGCAGCGACTTCACTTTACTGGGTCAGCCACATCGAGCCCATGAACAACAATGCTCGAGCAAAGAAAGTCTTCGAAATCGATTCTCATCGTTCGAGGAGAAGGAGAAGACCGAACCCACGGTATAAAGACAAAGTCATAGTGAACGTAAGACAACTCGGTTTTGAAATGAATGATGAAGGGCAGCTATAGCTCAAGCCTACATGAGGCCGGCTTTTAGTATTTAAATAAAAACTTGGCGGTTTTGGCAAACTATCAAACAACTCCTTTCACAATGGTCATCCCATGTTATCGCATGCACAGGATCAAGGACTTCATAAGAATATTCCCAGTCAGTATCATCAGAAGGGCAGACAAATGTCCACTCTCCTTAGACAAACCTTCTTTCCCACAATTCTCACAATTCTTACCAGACCCCAGAATGTTTTCCTTTTCGTGAAAATTCGCTGGAAAATAAATGCATGTGTACACAGAGTATTTCCAAATGAATTATCTCATAATCTGTGCCCCCCTCCCGGTGCGGGACGGCACAGGAACTCTTTCATAAAAATCAATTGTCTGAAGTCCATTACGATTAATAACAATAACAATAAATAAAAACTCCAACAAGGGCACAGCCCAACCACCATCCACCCAAGGAGGTACACCCCTAGCATCGTTCCCTCGCAGCTTCACACAAATGCACCCCTGTGGAAGAGAAGCACACGAATCTCAATAATTGCTCATCTGGAAATCAAAGGCTTTGTCCCCGAGGGCAGAGCTCATCCACTTGAGTCTGTTACCCTGACGCGGCACGTGTCAAAACTCGCTTCTGCCAAATGACAAACGATGACAATTTTTCACGTTTTATGTCAAAATTCATTTGAAGCGGAACCGTTGCGCGGGTTCCTGTGCCAGCATCATTATCTGTGCTGCGGATGTGTTCACAACAATGGTTACCTTTTTGCAAGCAAAAAAGAGAGAGAGGAGAGCTCGACTGCGTGCAGGAAATGTGCGTCATACGCAGAGAAGGACGTGATGACTTGCTGGAAATCGCTTGCTTCCGGCATATCAAAGACATCATAAATGTGGAACGTGTGCAATAAGTTGTTTTTTTTTTGCGTGTGATGGCTGAGGAAAAGGATTTTTCATTTAGAAAGGGCAAATCTTAAGAAAGCCGCAAGAAATGAGATGCAATGGCGTCCAGTCGCATCGACAAAATTTCGCTTTTAAAGGTCGCACAGAGGGAAGTTTCAATTTCTTCAAGATAACTCCGTTCCACAACTATTGTCACGCCAAACCACAGACAGCAGACTACAAGCACGTGCGACGTCTTGCCTTTTTTTTGGTGAAAATATTTTCATTTACTGCCGTGACAGAGAAGAGAATCTAGATCCTGCCCTCTGAGCAGTCACCTTGTCATTCGTTGTGCAAAGAAAACCCTCTTCCTGTTCGCACCATCTGCTCCCATTCGACGTCGCACAACCCCCCCACCACCACTTACCTATGTCAGTCCGCATGTCGACCTTCTTGCATGCTACCTCCTGTTGACACGTCTACAATATAATCTTGTGCAATTTCAAATTCGTCGTTTCGAAATTTTGATTTTCTGTGTTCTTGCTGAACACATCCCGACAACACTCTCTTCGCTGCCGTGCAGGCGGTAGCAGAGCGGAGCGACCGAAAGGGAGGAGAATTTGTTAAACAAGATGCACGCCGCACCTGTGTCCTGTGAATGGGATTTGGGATTTGCATTTGCAGGCTTCCCCCTCTTCCTCACATCCCCTCCCCCCGCCCCCCACTGAGAGCGAGCAGTTAAAGGTGACATCATGTGGCCGAGGACAATGGAAGGATGGAATTTCCATTTGGTTTGTCTCTCAAGGAGCAGCAGCATATAAATTGCGAAAGTTAATTGAAATCCTCACGTCTGAGGACGAGTGAAAATTAATTTTCAAAGAACCACACACACACACAGCCACCCTGCGAGCGGGATGGTGATGGCGGGAAAGTGCTTGACTAGCATTTATGATAAGTGCGTCAGAGGAAGGAGCCGAGCTCCTTTAAGTAATTGGAGCGAGAAGCACTCGGATACTCGGCCACATTTTCAAGGATACGCCGAATAAAGTTTTGACAAATTGTGTCAGTACTTGGCTTCAGTGAAAAATTCCAATGCGAGATGAATACAAATGAAACGGCAACATCCGACTAAACGACGACGTGTGGCTTAATCTCTTGGATTGAGGCTTAAGCAGAACGGCCGAGGCATGTGTCGGGGAAGGGGGCACATCTCCTAGGTACATTATTTCCATTTTCGCCTCCCCGCACAGGGGTGGGGTGTCGTGATGTCTGACAAGAGGACTGTTTTAAGAAATTGCGAAAATAGTCGGCGTAGGCTTTGCCATGAATACATGTGAGCTGCTTAGCCGAAGGAGTAAATTACTCCAACCTCGGTGGCAATTTGCTTGTCTTTCGCAGATCGGGGAGTTTTTTTTTTTTGCCTTTCTGCGTGCGCTTTGTCAGCGAAGCTGTGCGCTGCTTGTTGACACTTTAGATTGGCATTGGGATTGAGATTGATGGAAATGATGCTCTGGCGCCACGAGTTGATTGCTTTTCCTTTTTTGCGTACGGGCGCTGCGTTGAAATTGGTGGGGTCTTGTGTCGCGCTCTGTCGCTGAATTAATCACGGAAAGAGCTGTGTATGCGAAAAGGGATTGCGGAATGGTCGAGATCCTGCAAAGTTGACAGATTCAAAGTGAAAACTCATCAGGAGCCGCCCGAGCAGAAGTGACCGGTAAATGCAAGGCGGCGCTGTTTGAAAATATTATTTGCAGAAGTTTAGTGTGTTTCCTCACTCGTCAATATTTTAATCAAGTCCAAGACGGGGTTTGCAGGTTTCTGTGGTCGTCTGATGTCAGGTATACACGTTAAGTTGTTTCAGAGCTCCACTAGATCATGTAGGAAAGGAAATTGCAGTCCGCACGGCCGTCATCCTTAAATCTGTTAGAGTATGGTCCGAAGTAAGGCACAGTCATTCATGTGTTGTGGAACAGTTCAACTAACTCCAACAAAATACCGATTCCAACCACCTCCAACTCATCTTTGAGAGTGAATTCGTAACCAACCAGAATGGTACTCTGTGCACACGTCGCTGGAAGACGAGAACCAATCTGAATACTCACGGATAGGAGGAAGATGATACACATCCTCTAAGTGCGGCCTCCACCTAGTGCGGGGACAGAACACAGTGAAATCCAGCGGAAACGTGAAGCTAATAAGCTTATCAAGCGCGGTATCAAATCGTTAATACATGCTACATACAAAAAAAGGTGGTCTGAGAACTGCATTCTTCCTATGAACACAACAGTTTTTCCACTGCTTATTTCCAAGCGCTCTCTGTGGCTTTTCATCTTAGACAAAGTGCGTCTTCATGTACTCCATTAACGCAATAATACTTTGCGCATGTTGCAAGAGGTCACTGCGCTACTGGAGTACATGCAAAAAAATCGGTAGAAGTGAAGTGATCTACATTAGGGTCTATGGGAAACTATCCGTGGTCGCCGTGTCGTAGTGGTAAGTGCATCGACCGTCACGCAAGAAAATCAAGGTTCGCTTCCTGGACGGGACACCTCGCATTTTTTTCACGGTTCCACCTCTTTCGAGTTGCTAACAACACTCAAAGAGAATCAATTGTCTATGGAAAGCTTCGTAGAATCTCGCCATTCGGAGTTGGCAAAAACCAGTAGGGCCCTTCTACTCGTGAGAGAACAGTAGAGTTTTAAAAGCTAGGCCCTGGTCCCTAGTGGGCTGAAGTGCCACCCAATTATTATTATTATCTTCCCATGGACCACACATGAAACCACCTCTCAAAGAAACCAGAAATTTTACTAATGACTCAAATTGTTCTTGAAGGTGTCCGGAACATTGGCACTACAGTGCTAGGTAGGACAACTCTCCTAGATTGTCCCTTGAGCGCACAATTTATCACAGCCGCATATTTTGAATCACAGTTCCATAAAGTTCTCATGGACCCGAAACAAAAGTGCTGCCACCATCACGATCCACCTTGGAAGCTGTTACTTTTCTTGGGTATCAGATAACCTTGGAAAGATGAATTGGTACGATGTCTCGTCTTCTTCGGTTCACATTGAGATCAATGTAATGACATTTTCGGGTTGGAAATCATCAATTCTTGATAAATCAAGAGATTTAATAGCCAAAACCAAGCTATTCAAATTCTTGTTCACCAAACACCGAGTCTTAAAAAAAAGTTTTGGCTTCTCTTTTGGAACAAGCGATGATTTTGGGATTATTACTATGAGTCGGCAGTCCGTCTATAGTTTCATAGTACTATAGACTGAAAATATTGATACATTACTCGGAGATTTTTAAGACAAATGGCGACACAACCCAATTTCTTCCCTCGAACTGTTGTGATTACTCGGAATCTAGACCCAAAGACCAGTTGGTGCAATGGGAAACCAGCGGCTTCAGGTGATAGAACCTAACTGACAGAGACATTCTGCTGCCACAGACGGTCATGTGACACTGAAACAAAAATTTCAGCCGTTGCTTGTGGGTGTATTTATTTAGTTTAATTCGTAAGTGGTGCATATTGGATAATAATTCTTAAGCCTTATCTCTTTGGTTTGATTCCATGTCCATGACTGACACTAAACATACATACATAGGCATCGTGTAACGTAGGATTGCTTTTTTGGCGCATCATATGGAGCTGATATTGCGGTCTGTTGTCTGGCGTAAGGCAATACTGACGATATACAGGGACATCAACAACATGAGAAATGATGACAGCCTCCCGGACGTGTTACTTATTTTCACAAAATTCGTTCTGTCCGAGACTTCCGTCCCTTCTTTGCCGCCAGAGCCAATTTAGCTGCTTCGCTGTCAATAACCACTTTAACCACTCGCTATGTTCGTGTTAAAATCATAGCGAGCAGCTTAAAGAATTCTCGAAAGATTGACAGATGTGACTCATGTGTTGACTTGTAAGTATCGCACGAATTTCTCAAGAAGATTATTTAAAAAGTCACAGGACAAAGCGTCGTCTTGTCGAAAACGTCTTATGATATTAAAGGTCTCTGCAAGTCCGTCACTGGTCGTTATGGAGAGGATAG
This sequence comes from Eristalinus sepulchralis, assembly GCA_944738645.1. NCBI lineage: Eukaryota > Metazoa > Arthropoda > Insecta > Diptera > Syrphidae > Eristalinus > Eristalinus sepulchralis. Next base: position 11,453,671 of record OX122882.1, read on the forward strand.
AATTCCCAATTTAGAATATGGTTCGTTTATATTCAAGCTGTCAAGTGCGGCCTATTAATAGACGAATAGCCGATGGCAGTGTAGGATGTGTAGTGGACTTCCCAGAAATAAAACCACTCTGATGAAGTTCTAAGAGATCTTTGTAGTTGAACAATCTCACTCCTCGTCGGCTGTTTTGGACATTAAGGAGCCAATAAAACGAGCTTATGTCATTCGTGTGGTAACGACGTTTCGACAGGGGATACTGTCATCTTCAGGGGATCTTTGTTTATTGAAACGACGTTTTAAGAGACCATTCATAATGGGTTGCATGGGGTTACACAAAAGGGCAGAATGGCCTTATATGCTCAGGAGACCGATCGCATTGTAGTTGGTGTAGTAATAGGGGACTCCTTTCTAGTCAACTGGGCAGATGGTGGTGTGAATTCTTTTCTTGCGTCATATCTTACAGATGACCTGGTGCATTCTTGCAGAGAACCTTTTTAAGAGAGCTCAGTGGATAATCCGTCGTCTCCAGCAGCGTTGTTCCACTTCAATTTCGAAGTAGCTATCTTAGGTTCGTCCATCTGGGGGTGAATTGCGTTCTTGTTCGTTGTCTTACAAGTCGAGTGAAAAATTGACACTCTCTTCTTTTGAATTGGACTAAATTTCTGTCTAGGTCTTGGCGAACTTAGCACTTAGAGGGTCGCACAATGACTTCCCAAAGAATGGGCTGTCGGTGAATGTTCCTAAACTGTTGGCAAGATTTTTGAGTTTGGGTTTAATTCTCAAGAGGGGGAGGTGCGAAATTTCAGGCGAGGTGTAGAAGCGTATAACCATGAACTTTGGCTAACAACGAAAGCAGTATACTTTTGCCTTCTAAGATGCTTTCAGCAAATAGCTTCTATCCACTAAACTCGGCAGAGGGTAACAACCAGAGTATGAATAATAGAGATGCAAATATGTATCTGAAAATTCCAAAAAAATTTAGTTACACGCCCCATTCCTCAGTCGCCAATTTCTCAGTTCCCCATGACTTCAAATCAGGCCCCTGCTCCACCACGTACCGAACATTGTAGACATCATTCAAATTTCATAGACTCTAGTGGCTACCTACCCCGAGACGCATCCTTGTATCTCATTAGCCACACACAAAAATCCGACGAAAAGAACTCACAAATCTGATTTCATTTCGACTCACAGAGTAAATTAAAAGCCTCAGCGCTCACATGTTACTCTCAGCATATAATCCACGAAGTCATATCCTGAGAATGCAATTATTATGCTCTGCGGAGTTGGCCTGTGAATCCAAAGGAATCCACTATCCGTGTGCAAACAAACAGCCCCGTTCCGGGCGCAGCCCTCACTTCGCTCGCTAACCGCTAATTATGTTTGCCACTTAATTTAATTGAGGCGCACATTACACGTCATCTTATTACGTTAGCAGGATGCGCATGAATGTACAGAGCAACCGACTCGAATGGGATTAAATCCACAAGATATTTTATGAATCATTTCCTAAGCTCCTTCGCAGCTTAACCTCTCTTTGCTCTGCCACTGTGCGCCACCAGGAACGGCGCGGCGTATCCACCTCAGGAGCACTTTCACAATGTCTCACTGACAGAGAGACTAAATCCCCAACGGTGGTGATATCCCACGTTCACCAGTGTGTATCCTTAATTAAGCTGTATCAATTAGAGTAATAAAGCAATATGCTTCGTCTCTGCCCGTCGGCGCGGGGGTGGGTGGTGCCGAAGAGCGCTTCGTAATTAATTCGATTCTCATCCATCTGTGAGTCGATTCTTTGCTGCTTGTATTCCTTATCCACCCGCACAAAGGTGGAGATAAGGAGAGCCAAACAAATTGAGTTAGCGCTCCCCGAGGAAGTCATTCCTGTGTGTTTGCTTAAGACCAAGGTATCTCGGTGCGCTGTGCAGCATCTGTGAGGTGGCCGACCGGGGAGGAACTCTTCCCGGCCAGTGGTGAAGTATTTTTAATTTGAATTACGGATGTTATTAAATACCTTCGGGAGGAATTCATCGATATTACATCGGATTGGAATTTCAGTGGTCAACGGAAGTATTTAATATTTTGCTAGCCCTCGGGGTGAATTGTTTTCCATCTTAAGTTGAATTTTTGTTTTCTTTCTTGGAACGCGTTGTTGTACACGTTGTGTGGACGAATGAATGAATCTCAGCTTATTTCACAGGAGGAAAGTACACTAACATCAGCTGTTACATCTCGTCGCGGGGATGTCCTTCTTTTGAATGATTATTAGGTTCGGCTTAGGTTAAGGTGAAGACAACGTGGAAATAGGAAATATGTGGTTCACCTGATTCATGAATGTGTCTAGTTCCTTGCCAGAGCATCTAATGGAATAATATTAGAGTGCAATCCTTATTTTGCGTGTCTATAGTTTCGGCTTGCAATGTATTTGAATGAATGAAATGTGAGCGGGAGTGACCATCAATTTTTTTAGATCTCCGGTTGAGGTGATCCTTTCATTCTTCACTTGATATATATTTGAGTATATTTTTGATTTGCGAAGACCTCATCGACAGGGCTTGGACCATGCCCCATGATAAACAACTCTACACCTAATGAGCATTATTTATGAAGTCCTTCAGCATTCGCTTTAACACCTGAAACCGTTCGTCAACAACCTGATAGGTCCTTATGAGTGTGGTTTCAGGTCGGGGAAGACCAACACTTTACCAATACTGGAGAAGACCCATGAAGTGCAAATCGACACTCACCAGGGACGAGTTATACAATGACATGCCTATTTACGCAATTCTGCCGAACTCGTCGGATTATGTAACATGACGATGGAAAACTCTCGCTGCTCCGTCAAGGCCAAAAATCAAAGTCATCGAGACCTTTAATATCACAAAAGGTTCCAGACAAGGCGATGGTCCTGTTGACGTTGATGGCATCTGAAGGAGAAGACTTGACGAAGAACTCTATGGGCTGTACAGCGACATGCGCCTAGTCAAGCGTCTTCCGACACAACGTTTAAGATGGCTAGGCCATGCAAGGCCCAGAGGAAGGCCTAAGGTGATGGGATGACGTAGGCAAGTTAAGAAGGACCTCAGCCAACTTGGAGTGTATTTTTTGTTTCCAAATGTAAACTTGGAGTGTGCAACTGAAGGCAGTTGACGAGAGATCGTTCTAGTTGGAGAGGCATGTTGGTTGAGGCCCAGATCCATTCCGGACTGTAGGGCCATTAAAAAAAAAAAAGAATCAACCGCTGTATTCATAATGCTACGACTTAACGGCATGCTAAGTCACATAGTCACATAGAGACCAAAAATTTTGGCAAGGAGGAAGAAGGTAACATCCTGACGCCATTATAACGATTAATTTCTGTTTCGATAATTTTAAGCTTAAAAGTAACTTTGAGCTCCCTGACAATTTAAATGTCAACCATCTGATTCAGAATTGCTGAGAATGTGCAAAAAAATCAAACGTTTCGTGAATACGTTAAAACTGAATCCAGGACTGACGATTGACTTCATATTTCGATTTGCTAATCGCACTCAATGAGTACCCTTAAATTTTGCAGGTTAGGAGTGAACATTAGCATGCTCAACATGAGTGGTAATTCAAGAAGCTAGACTCCAGTGTGGAGTGTCGCGCCATCCATTTTACGAAGTTTTATTTTTGGCCACAATTGTTGTTTATTTTCTGGTATGGTACTCAATTTTGGCACGTGCTTACCAGGCATGGATTGGAACACTTCAATGAGTTATGTCTTGTCAATTTATTTTCAGTGTTAAAATTCGGACGTCCAAGAGAGTGTTGCTGAAACGCATTGATTTTCTTCAAGGAATTACGTAAGGAATTACTTAATTTGAAGCTCTCTTACCTTTTGATCTGCGATCTTGCGTGTTCCCCTTTGAGTTCAAGGGTTTTCAATAATTTTTTCCGTTTTGAAAGTGGAAGAGAGCCGTCCTTGCCCAAGGTAGCACTTACAAAAGAAAACTCATATCACTGCGTTTCCTCCTTAAAATTTTCCTGTTTGAGACTTCAAATTAATGTGGATTGTTTTCCAATTGCTTTCCTATTCTCCAGATCAAACTATTTTATTTCGCCGATTGGCTCATTAACTCCAAGATAGATTCAATTTACCGAACTGCATATTTTACTTGTAAAACAATTGTATTTTCAGCAGTAAGGGGTCTATAAAACCATATCTCTGTGCAAGCTAGAGCTAACTTTGTTAAAATATTGCTATTTTATGCAGCCAATAAATATCTATCTATCTATGTTTCCCATTTGTACGTTCAAACTTTAAAGCTTCTTCATCTCAACAACTTACCTTCTTAATTGAATTGAAATAAGAATATCCTTCCCCGCTTATGGATGTATAAATGTCTCCATTGACATAATTTGAAAATGTCACGTACAAGGTATTTGTCCTCCTGTCGGTGCATTACTCATTCTCATTCACTGACAGCAGAGGTAAGCCTCAATTACCTTAATGGAAAAAATTCTTTTCACTTTCTTTTATTTTCTTCCTCATCCTTTGTGTCAGAAGATTGATTCAAGCGGATAATGCGATACTTCGGAGGCGACAATGGGAATTGAGTTCTTTGTTGTCACCTTTATGGGAGGATGTCCTTACCCTTTTTTAGCAATTTTTTTGTTTTGTTTCATCTGTCCTCCGCGAGATGTCATTCTAAGGCTTTGTGTCGTTGAATTCGGTTAAATGAAATACCGAGTTGGAATGAAGACGAGGAATGGACATCTTTGGGATCATTTGACGAATTTCTGGGCATATTCAGCCTTTTATTTAATTTGGCGATACAGCTGAGACTGCCTTGTACCCTTGGACAATGCATCTGTTCTGCTCCTTGTACCTTTGGACACAGCTTCTGTTCCGCTCCTTGTACCCTTGGACACCTCACCTTATCTGCTGACCTGTTACTTGGCGTATGACGGCTGGCTGATCTCATGCGCTTTAAGAACTCTAACAAACTATCGGACACTCGTTTTAATTAAAAGAAGCCTTAACTTGTTTTTGAGTGGTCTTCTGAGTAGCCGTGATTTGAAAACAAATCATACCTTCCATTACACTGTGATGCCGGTCGGTGAAGGAAAATCCACCGAACCACTGTTTGGCCGGCACGAGTGACATAGATTCTAGTCCAGGAGCATCATAGTACTGAACCCTAGATCCTCCCTTTCAAAATCATTCCAACTTTTCCGACTTTTGTTGGGGGTTGGGATATACTGCACTGGAGCGCTCAGACTCAAAATCTGGTCCATTGTACTACCAGGCAGTAACCTTCATTTACTGTAGTTTTCTGGTTTTCCGAAGAAAGACCATCAGGCGCTTATATGGTTAAGCTTATGGTTTGAGCTCCTAGCACATCGGCGCCACAGAGCCGCCACCTGAAACGACCAAAGGCAAGACATTGACAGAAAAAGTGCTCTGAAGTGTCTTCAACTTCTCCACAGGTGTCTCAAAAGGGGTCTTCACTAAGCCCAAGTAGACTAAGGTGCTAAGGTGTGCCGACAAGTTTTCTGCACTCTTTTCAGTCTAGAGGTATCAGAAAAGCCGCGGATTTCTTGGTGACGTTTGGAAGCATGCACTTGGTGAGCCTGCATCCTGGAGAGTCATGCCATCTCTGGTTGTTTGGAGGACCCAACCGTCGACGGAAGCACTAACCAAGGAAGAGGGTAGTCCCAAGGTGCCTAGCTAGTTCATCAGTAGTCTCGTTTCCCAGACCGGCGAATTGAGTCTGCCGACCAAATTAAGGGAGGACTTGCATTCCCGGACAATCTTGAAAGTGGTTAAAGGGTTGAGTAACAACTTATTCTTGAGATTATCAATCGTCACCCAAAAACATCTCATCTCGTCTCTTCGACACTAATTTGTTCCCAGAAGTAGATAATTGAGAAACTTCTCCATTCAATTGCTTTTGGCTTGTCAATTGGACCACACCCTTCCTTATGATGCATTCACCGTACACAAGAATTCCCTTACATCCCACCCACTCCCCTCCCGCCTGGCATCTTTATGAGTGAAATCTTGTTAACACAAAATGAATTACAAAAGGTTGCCGCATGAAAATGAAATTCTTACAGCTGACAAATCGGGGGCAGTTTTGAGAAGTTCTCATCGTCATCGTCGTCGTAGTCGTTGTAGTCGCCACATTGCCTTCAATAAGGAAGTGCCGAAGAATTTAATTAAATTGCTTATCGGACACAATGGTCAAGTCAAGAGTTACGTTCTCCTTTGACGCCAGCAGCCGGGTATGTCTTGGTCGAAAATGTTGCTTCTTTGAGAAGTCAAATAACCTGAGGGTCGAAAATCCTTTTTCCTCTCATATTCGCCGGTCAAAGCAAATTAACGACAAAAGCCTGCAAAAGGCACTGTATGCAAAGCCACAGCACATCAGCAATGTGTTATTCATGCCAAGGGACAAATTAAAGTGCAGTCCCACTCCGTGCGGAACCGGGCACCGCCAACAGGGTGCGGCAAAACTAAATTAGAGAAAACGCCTCTGAGAGAAAGGAAATGAAGTCCATTTCAAAGATGTCCCTTAATAAATATCCGCATCTTTGAGTGTGTGCCCCGCTTGCGAGGACGGTGACACAGACACACAATGCTTCTTTATTTCTGCTCGAAAGGATGTAACTTTGCGAGAAATCCTTTCTGTCGATGTGTCAATAAACATTTCGCTGGTTGACACAACATTATCCCGTCTTCGCCGTGGTTGAAGCGAGTTCACGGTGGATGCACTTTATGCTAACAACGGGTTAAACTTCTCGCAGACGCATCAGTTGATCACATTTTTCACGGTGCTCTGACTGGGGAGGTAGAGGGGAGCACACATGAAAATCCTTTTTGCAGAATGAAGTCGATGGATATTTTCAAGTGTATTCCTGAGTAGCTCTTACCTGACAAGTACTTTTGGGGATTACTTGGCTTGTGTGTTTACATTCCGGCATTCAATGGATCTGGATCTCATTTTTGTTTAACTTGAATTAGGGTATGTGGCATCACTTTTCAAATATGAAGAGGTTTAGTCAAAATAATTCAAATTGAAAGTTCGCATCGAATACGAAGATTTTTTAAAGACTTTTGAGTACATCCCAGAAGAAACTGAAGATGGGACAGAATTTTTTCCTTGATACCTATTTAACTTGTGGAGGTATTTCAAGTCCCAAAATTGTGAATTGAACCTCAAGTTAATTTCAAAAGATGTGTGGCTTGAAAATCATATAGTCGCTTAGGTACATACAGTTTCAGAAAATGTACACTTTTGTCACTACTTAACACACTCAGAGGTTTTCGAAACGTTTTGTTGTAGTTTTTGGGTACGCTTGGAATTTATGAGGCCTATTCTGATGAAACAATGCATAAAAGTGGATGCCTTCATGAAGAGAGAGTGCAAATCAACTACCCTTAGACCCATTGCCATCATCCAGAGTTCAGTGTTCTCTATTCTGTGTAGAGATAGAAGGAAACAGATCAACAAGAAAGAGCAGACAAGCTGGATTGCAGCTGGAACCTATGCTTTTTAGCAACTACACAGTAAATCAACCGTCATTGTCCTCATCTGTCAAACGCTGTTTTTTCTCTTACGGCTCGTTGATATACTTCACATCGGTGTCATCACACATCGCTGCAAGTAGAGTCGGCTACAAATGGAGAAGTTTTACTTCTACTACCACAATTGAGTCATTCGTATCAATAACAATAAATCTGTCTTCATGGAGATGCGAAGAATGGTGCGAAAACTGTCCCGAGCAGCCGGGAAATGCCGAAGCATCTAGGTATTGTTGTTGTTGGCCCAGATTCACCCCGGACTGTAGCGCCAGTAAAAGAGTGTCAAGGTATTGCTCCGAGCAGCACTAGCAACATTAGTTAGTATATGGAAAAGAGAATTTGTGGCTCAATCCTTTATCCAAAGTTATCCTTTAAAAGGAAAGTTTTATCTTTGCATCACATCTACCCATTGATATGACGATTCCTCGAACCGACCTAGAAAATGAAGCTGTTGGTATTAAAGCACCTCATGCTGCCCATCGTAGCATGTGACCTTACTGTGCGGACCAGCCTAGAGAAACCCTCGATCTTCAAAAGGAAAAATCTTCACGGATCTCATAATCCATGAGAACCGGTTGAAGCACCACAGTATCAAGGTGGTCTATGAAAAAGCTCAGGTAGTCTCCATGCACAGCTCTCGGTGCAACTGAAGCAACAACAAGAAACAGTTTAAAATAAACTGGAACGCATCCTAATACAATCATCGGAAACTTAAGGAGTTCTGTTCTTGGACATTGACGCACACAACATGCTGAACGAGGAGATTTTTTCACCGACAACGACGACAGCGACTTCTAATACTTCAGTAATAATAGAACAACGATTCTGAACTGAAAAATTTAGTCCCTCACCTAACGCCACCGGCATAGGGATCTGAGCACTTCCAAATTCAAATATTCATTTAAGTCCTTATAACTTAAAAAGTCTAAAATTGTAAGCAAATTGTAAAATTGTTTGATAAAAAAAAATGTTAAGAGTGTCGGATTCGTTTCGTTGATTTTGTCTGTCGAGCCTCAACTATATGCATGTACTGCTCAACAAATTGTGTCTGAAAAAACGTCAAATCTGAGCTACCAGAAGAAATATGCATGAAAAAACGACCTCAGTGAAAAATAGATATTTCGTGCTGTACAGACGTTGGCATAGGTTCGTTGGCAAAGCTTCAGGGTGATGTTTTAGCTATTATCTTTTTGGCAACACTGGTTTAAATAGCTGACGCAAGTTTCGTATTTTGTTTCACTGTCAAACATCTTCAGTTTGGTCTATAATTTAACCATGAATCGTCTTACAAACGAACAACGCTTGCAAATTATTGAATTTTATTATCAAAATGCGTGCTCTGTAAAGAAAGTTCATCGCGCGCATCATTGTGTTCAGCGAAGAAGCTCATTTTTGGCTCAATGGGTACGCAAATAAACAGAATTGACGATTGCCACATGCCACACAGCACGCGCAACAATGGATTTATTGAGAGCCGAGTTCCGTGAACATTTTATTTGACATTCACGCCTAGGTAGTGCGATTTAACGCCATTTGTGGGGCTATGTTTAAGTCCATGTCTACACAGACAAGCCCGGTTAAATTGTCTCATTGGAAGACAACATTGAAGCATTTATTCGTGAAATACCGGCCGAAATTTTGGAAAGAGTATGCAAAAATTGGACTAAGCGGATGGACTATTTGAGGCGCATTTAAGGTAAACATTTGCATGAAATAATCTTCAGACATTAAATTAAATGGACCGTACTACCGATTCAAATAAAGATTTCATGCATTTTTCTGAATTATATGTGTTTTTTTTTGAAAAATGTTCCTATAGCTTTTAAGCCCTTTATGAAGTTTGATATTTTCCGGTCGCGCTTTCCCCTGATGAGAAGCCATGTCATTTGAGTAGTCTGCGGTTATGTAAACAGAACCTTGAAAACCAGTTAATAGCTGGTCGATGACTTTAGACCAAAGTTAGGTGCAGTTCTACATGCCGCCGCACATCTATAGACGGTAGTACGGGAGAGAGAGCTGATTCTTCTTCTTACTGCAGCTCTAAATACCTTCACTCTTGAGGAGGGATAAAACGATTTTCCAGCGTTTCCCTAATTGGTAAGTTCTTTTGTATGGCAAACATAGGCAATCCTTCTTTTGCATGGTATTTCAAAACTTGAATCTGCAAATCGTTTTACAAACCTCGGAGATTAACATAGTGTGACAAAAAAACGAAAAATCAAACAGACAGACACACCGAAAACTAAAGGGCTGTAAGGTACTTTTTTTATCGAAATCATAAGACAAGTGAGCTACACTTAAGTAATATTGCTACTGTAGGAAACGTGTACATACTTTACTGTACCAATAATGTCAAACATCAAATGTAACAAAGTTGTGCGTTAGTGTCCTTCAAATCAGTTGTCAATAAACTATCAACAAGATTACAACTCATAAGGAAGGTGTGCCCTTTTTTTCTCAGCCTTCCATTGCATCGCTACTACAGGTGCTTCAAACAGTAATGTTGTCACTTCCGAAATAACAAAAAAATGTCTTCTCACAAAAAGAAGGGCAGCAGTTATTTCAGTATATTTCGATGCAGATAGACCTTATCTCCAGACACATCATCCAAACGGAAGGCTCCATTTATGTCATATGACTCTTAATCAAAATACCTAGCCTCACCACTTCCATCAATACATTCCCATCCATAGAACCCACATTAAAAAAAAATCCAACACAACACCTTCGTGTACCAAATAATTTTCTAAGCAAATGCGTAGAAGACACGCAGAATCAATTAGCTTTCCCTGACCTTCGAAAAATAAGAAAAAATCAATTAAAAGCCAACATAAGTCATATATCAGCACGTGCTTAATTATACCATGTATCGACGCTGCAAGAATTTTCCAGGAAAAATAGATGTTTCTGGCTTCTGTTGCTTTTGCTGAAAAACGCGCTCAATCGCTCGAAAATGTGGAGCAAGTAAACGAATAAATCATTTTTTCCAGCAATATGTGTCAAGGTTGTGTCAGAGATTGGTGGCTAATATTAGATTTAAGGAAGTAGGTTGTGGGATGATTTGATAAATTATTTTCGAAAAATTTAAGTTTTGATGAAGTGAAACGATATTGAAGTGTTCTGCTTGTCTGCAAGGACTTATGCGGAATATTGAGGTTAGAAAGTGTTGGATTTATTGCCCATGGTGACGATCTGTCTGTTTGGCGGAGTTTCTTGATACTAGCCACAATTACTGACAGATCCATTTTGACTTTTTTTGTTTCAATATCAGTCTCATTGACATGTCGCGCAGTATGTCAAATCGTCTAAGTCTAAGTCTCGTGTGATTAGCTCTGAGTATTACACGATTTTCTCAAGGATGATGTTGGAAAAGTCACATGATATGGTGGCGCCCAGGCTAATGTGATTTTTAACATTGAAGGTGTGGTCGCCGTGACGTAGTGGTAAGTGCGTCGATCGCCACGCAGAAAATCTAGGTTCGATTCCCGGACGGGACACCTCGCATTTTTCACGGCACCACCTCTTTCGAGTTGCTAACAACACTCAAAGAGTATCAATTGTCTATGAAAAGTTTCTCAAATTTCGCCGTTCGGAGTCGGCAAAGACTGTAGGTTCCTTCTACTCATGAGAGAACAGTAGCAAGCACAACACGAGTAATTGTTGGAGAAGTTGAGCCTTGTTCCCATGTCAGCGGCCATGGGCCACTCGATGATTATTATTAATATGCAGTCCCACACTTACTAGTCTTTTGTAGTTGTCAACTTTAGAAAAGACATACGTCTGTTTATGGATGAACTTCAGTTTTGTTGCAGCACCGCCAGACATCTTCAAGAAGCACAGACGTCCATTTCGTCTAGCGCAAGAGTCACTTGAATAATTTGGTCGCATTCTTCCACCCTTTTGCACACATCCACTCAAATTTCCTTCATTGCCTAAATCCGCTGAATTATTTTATTTGCTCGAATTGCTTCAAAAATCATTCAGTTAAATTTTATGACAAGAGATATAAAGCATAAGTACTGCATGTACTTAGTCGGAAGCACGCCTTATATCATCCCAACCCTCCAACCTCCAACACTGTACAAAAAAAAATTTTACATTCCATCCACACGTCCCGAAACTTTCTCCTCCACCAGACCCCAAAGAAACTGAAAGCAGAATGTCGTGGGACTTTCAAAAACTTATCAGTCTCAAGGACACATTTATGGGAGTGCTTATGCGTTCGCAGAGGTATTGCGCACAGGGAGACATAATTTAAAAATTCCTACGCAAAGCATTTCAAACGGCGCCACATCGCTGTACCCATCAGAGGGCATTTCACAATGAATCCGATTGACAGATATCCACAGAAGGGGGATCCGAAATTCTGATAAATTGCCTTTAAAGTTTCAATGCGTCTCTTTGGGGGCGAGCTACTGCCGTTCTTTTATTGCGAGCTGCTCGAGTTTGTTCTGCCTTTGTTTTTTATTGTCATACTTCGATGTGCTCAATGAAGGGGAGTGGGGGGCGGGGGACATTCATAGTGCTTTGACGAACGTGAAATTGTTGAATTATGCTCTACTGCCTTTCATTCGGTTTTGACGACTTCTTGCTGAGGTCGAGGAAGGGGCGCTGAACCTTTACATGAAGATAGTCTGTAAATGCATGATTTGCTTTCAGTTGTAGTCCAATTGAGAAAGTTACTAAGTACAAGTTACGTGACCACGCGAGAGTCCCCTCCTCAAAAGACGTCAACGTCACCCGCTTGTTTCCAGCACCAGCCAACAGCAGACACATCTCTCATCCTCTGCCTCACATACACATGTACACGCCTAAATCTGATGAATGTGAAAGCCGCAGTATTTTTCTTTTTCAATCAGCCTGATAGAAGTTCCCTCATAATGCCAGGCTTTATGAACTTTTTCGCCAACGGATAAGGCGATATGGCAACATTAACAAATTTAATCTCGCCTCCCCCCTCCCGCACACCCGACGGCACCACTTGTAAGTGAAAACCGGCATTTTTCTGTCTTACGAGCGCCGAGTGTGTGCGGCGGCGTAAGGATTTGAATATCGTAATTATGGGTTTTACGTCAATAAAGGATAATGTTTATTTCGAATTATTATCGCCGTTCGTATCTTGTTCTAATTAATGAATTTTATTTCGCATAAAACGTGTGTTCGGCAGACATGTGTGGCGAATCTACGAGGGACTTGTGTGGAAGTGGAAATGGGAAATAAATATTTGCTCGTTGTTGTGTATGGCACAAGGGATGATCCGTTTAAATTATATTTACTCTAGTTTTCAAGAACGATCTGATGAATATGTCCATTGCACTGGAGACCTTAGACCATTGACTCACGCTTTCGAAGACTCAGACTCGAAAACTTGTCCATTGTACTACCAGGCAGGAACTTCCATCTTCCGAAGAAAAAAACAGCAGGGGCTTCTGTGAAAGAGAACCTAGGTTTACAGCTAACACCACGACAGCGCCAAACAGCCGCCACCTGATCCAAGCAAAGGGGGGACATTGACAGAGGAAGCGCTCTGCAGTGACTTCATCTCTCCTTCACGCATCGCATACGGTATAAGTACGTCCTTAGGCGATTTTTTCCACAACTTGATCTCTTTTAAGCTCGGTACACTTCACCCAGTGATGCTCCAAATTCTTTAACCCGTCTGCAAGGTGAGTCTCCATGTCTGCCCGGTGAGTGACTTTTTTGAAAAGAAAAGGGAATTCGCATGGACGCCAAGTCTAGAGAATGCGATGAATATGACAACTGGACGTGGTGGTGGTGAAGGTGAGCGACGGCCATTGCCAAAATGGAAGGGCACTTTTCATCGCCAACGGAAACCTGTTATCCGGCTTCCAATCGGCATAGGAAACCCCTGCAACTGATTTATCCTTTCATATGCACTCGATATGTATGAAACCTTGTGTGAGTCATGATTCTCAAGAATGATGTGGAAAAAGTTACATGACTGCGCACCGCCTTGCCTTAGACATTCTTTGACATTAAAAATCTTGATCAGCTCAGTGTCGATCTTTCAAGCCTAGGCGGTCTCAATTAGGTGTCACAACAGCCCAAAACGGGATTCTTTTCCAACTTTTCGCTTGTGTTATGAGTTCTACTATTTTCCCGAGAGCAGAGCAAACCTACACCTCATTTCCGTCTTCGTTCGGTGAAATTTGGTAAGCCCTTCAAAGGCAATTAGGGTGTGCTGAGATTGGGATTGAGTCGGGTGGAAAAAAATACATACTTTTTGCTGACTTGAACGCATCAAACTAGTGAAGCCGCACGTTCCATCTCCATCTATCCATCCATCCATCCATGCTCCATCAGGCATCACAAATAGAAAGCACCTTGAACTCAATGAGTGGACTCAGCGGCGTACAAAGCACCGTCAAATATGAAAGGCTATCCCAGCTTAGGCAGACATCTTCCCAACTTTGCACATTATATGTCTATCCTACGCAATTCATCTTTAAGGACTTCTTGAAGAAAATTTTTGCCTCGATCTTTTATAACACAGATGACAGATATCGCCTCATGCGATTTTGAGCGAAGATGACATGAAATCACGGTCCTCCTGAGGTGGGGTCACTTTTTTCCGAATTTTTCCTGAAATTTCATAGAGCTGGTGTCTGTGCCTTTTATATGAATACTGCACAGCATAAAGTAAGCAAGCCACTTCATTAATAATTTCAGACTCTTGCTTGCTTTTCTTGCCTTGAAAAATGGGTTAAACCAGACTAAGTCTACTAGTGCCAAATGCCTTTTTTATGGAGAGACAGGAGACAGCGCTGATCACACATCGTTCCTCCACTGGTGAAATTCAGGACTGATAGCGAACACAAAATGATTAGTGTGTCCAATACATTTGGGCAAGGCTGAAAAAGAACATTTTGAAAAAGTGTTGAATGATTTCTCAACATGGTCACTTTTAATTCGAGAGACACTTGACCCAGCGCTGCCCCAGCTGTCTTCTGAAAAGTGATTTTTGGATATCTACAAAGTACTGACAAAGTAGTGATTTGGCATAGTTCAGCTTTCTTTCGTAAATGGGACCAATTCGCCTACTTTTTCGGCATCACTCTGTAACCTGTGATATTCAACTTTTTCAGGTAATCGGCGTAGACAATAACTGAGTGACACTATTGACCACGAGGAACCAGATGCTGGCTTCTGCGCCAACAACTCGTGTAGTGCGTGCTATTGTTCTCTCACGAGTAGAAGGAACCTAACTACGTTGTAGTTCCACGTGATGGAGTTCGGGGAAGCGTCAAAATCATTCTATCTCAAGAATTAAGTGCGCATTCTAGGGTATATTCCGAATAGTGATTATTTACTACGGACCTATGCGTCTTCTGTCAGGCTCAGTCGTCACCCTAAATCTAACCTAACCTTACGCAATGACTGCCTACGAAAATTCAAAGAATGGGAAGAGTTTTAATTAAACATTTTCAGGTCTCTCAAAACTGCGTCACACAACTCCTCCAAGCGACGTCTCTTCACTTTCCTTAACAAACTGCAAGCAGTCACATCAAAGGACGTCATTCGATGACGCAAGAACCGTCGTCTCACTAAGCTCACGTCGCACTGAAAGCATCACGCTGCTTGTGCGATGAAATTCCCATGGTGAACCTGTCGCTGAAACAATTTCTCTCATCCACTGAACTATTAATGAACTGCTTCCATAATTTATGCCTCATCATGCACGCACTTACTCTGTGTATGTCACCTAATACCCGCCCACTCTAATGACACTGTCACTTCCCCTGCCATTAGAACACCGCCACCATCCATTCCACCGAACGACCGGATGTGTCCATCTAATGGCGCCAAATTTCGAAAGCGTTAATTAACCCATTTGGCTGCACAACTTGCAATTAATAAGCTAATCAGGCAATTTCGGTTGAAATTTATCACATGCACCTGCGTTTTTGGTCAGGAGCGCTATTATTAGTGCCTCCATGCCGCCCCGCCCCCCCGTGCGCGTGGTGATGACGACGACGACGACGATACAGGAGCGGTCTGGGGTTTTATTGAGCAGCACGTACTACTTAACCTGTCAGCGATTCAATTTCGAAAATAGACAAATGGATAATTTACACTTTAAAGGTGCTCGTCAGGAATCCAGGCAGGCATTCGTAGACATCGTGGCGATGGAATTTAAAAATAAATTCGAACGGTTGTGATGTGGGTTGGCGTTGCTACATGACAGGTGCACGATGAGGATTGCGTGGGGAGTGCTTCCGTTCTTTTGTAAACAACACTGCACTGTTGCAATGACGAGTATTTCAGAAGTCCTTCACTGTTAATCTGTCCCCGCCCATTTCCCTCGTTTCCACCTTTCAATTCCATCATCTCCACGCAGAGCTCTCGAATCAAAAATTAAGTCAAAAATATAATTCCCTCCCCCTCCCCCACACCCCCTTCTACTCAGACAGCTAATCAACAAAACCTACTTGTTCCCCACAATTTCAACCACCGTTAATTACCAGGGCGCGCTTGTTACAAGCAACCACCCAATTGGGTACGCCGCACGAACACATCCGCTTAAAATTCCTTGTTATTTTATGATTATCCTCTTAGCGCGGGGAGGGGGGGAGGGCTTTGTAATTGGTGTTATTGTTTGGCACTTAATCAACACGTCTGCCGGCGTAGTCACATGAGACCCTCTCATGTGCATATGCTTGTTCAGGTTGCCTTGGCGGTGCGGCACGACGTCATCGTCACCCGGCACGTCTTCGAACGTGTAAAAATAATTACCTACGACGATGCTACGTTGGTATTTAATTACTTTACTTTCCACTTCACAATTCGCAAAGGCATCCGCCGAGTGTGGGAGTGTGTCTGGAGGCAGGTTTTCTTCACTTCACACATTGCAATTGGTGGAGTAGCGAAAACCGCTCGAAGGTGGATGGAAAGCACTTCATTAAACCGAGTCGACAATGAGACAACGAGTGAGATAAGACTTAAGACCTTGTGCGCTTGAAGACGGTGGAAATTTGTAATTAAGGGGCTTCCTTTGAAAAGGATTCTTTCATTGAACAATGTGTAATCCTCTGCCAAGTTCATGTTTGTTTGACATTTTTTTGAAGGTACGCCTCTTCGTTCAGTTTCTGTTTTTGTTATTTTCTAATCTTTTAGATTTTAGAGTTCGGGGCAAAGTTTAGGGGTTTTGGGGCTATTTAGCCGCCTGTTCACTCACGAAAGAAACATTATTTACGGACTCTTTGGCAAATGTCGGGTGATTCATGGTGAGGTTCGATTTTCAACAGGCTTTCTTTGACAGACCACACATCAATCCTTTCAAATTTGTTTGTCGTTTTTGTTGAGCGTCTTTTGGCAAATTATCGTGGAAAGTTTTAGACTACAACAGCGGCTCAATATTGTTCAGCTGTGTTGCAAAAATCAGCTATCTCTGAGAAATGTTTTTCGTTAGATTCAAGCACCTAACGATTTAATCCAAACACTGAAATGAAGATTGCCAATTTGAGTCCCAGTTTTCATTAGTGGATGACACTCGACCGGTAAGACTACATGCAGCGCATAGTGCAGAGACTACGGCAGCTGAAGCTGAGACTATGATGAATCGACTCGGTGTCGTTCTCAGTACCTTGGCCATGTACACGAAAAGTTATGGACTTCTTAAAATTCACGCGTTTGGTCCCTGTGAGCTCTGCTTTCAACAACACATCTCTACGATCCACACAGGGAGTGAAATAATTTACTTGTCGTAAATTGGTGAGCACTCAATTTCACTGCAGAAATAAGACCGCGGCCTAGATCGTGAAATTTTTTCTCCATGCGACTATTTTCTCCGAGATTATGTAAAGTCTCAGATTTTCAAGAATAAGCCACGATTGACGACTTGGATGCAAGCATATCCTGTCTTCTCCGCTAGATGCCAGTTGCCACAGTAGAACGGGTCGCCCAAAATTGGATCTAACCAATGAACCGCCTGAGACATAGTCGTGGCCATAGCATAGATTTGGAATCTATAACATGGTGTAAGGGAAAAACAAAAGTCCTTTCGTTCTCCTTTTAAATTATGGGAAAGATACAGGTTGTGACAAAATCACTGCAAAAAGATCAGTCATAGGTGGCAGTAAGATCGCAATGAAATCGCAGCCAAAAAATATTTTTTTCAACTTCAGTGAGTACGTGAAATCTGAAGCAGATTTAGTTAAAAAGTCTTGTATGACTTTAAATGCTGAGTTTGTGAATTGTGGTAGCTAGACTATTGTCACTGATGGAATTGGTCTCCCGCCAGTCTGTGGCGACGACTGTTGGCAGGCTCATTCAGCAAAACAGAGGATCTACATGGCCATGCTTCATCGAACACAGGGAACAGTTCGTAGATTTGAGATATGAGAATGGAAAAAACGGGAGAAGCACTGAGTCCCCAGAACGAAAGAGGTCAACTACGAGAAGGGCAGGAGATATGCAGAAATATGTCACCGATGACATAACCATCATCAGCATAGCGAAGACAGTCAACTGATGTTAACACAGATGAGACATTTACGCTGACTCATTTGGTTTACACAGCCGCAAGATATTGTCAATAGGAGTGAATCGTCAGTAAGCGTAGCAAAACGACGCGCCGCAGAATTGTTCAGTTATTCCCCCATGTGTGACCTCCGCGCGCCTAGAATTGTTCTTTCAGAAATGGGTCCAAACGTTACATTGAAAATGGTATCCAGTGGGTGCAAGGTGTGAACTGATGTCAGTAAAAGCACAAAGATGGACGAATTATAACAGAGTAACAGTTCAGACTAAGAATTAAAAAAAAAAATTTTTTTTTTGGAGACTTTTAAACGGCGACGACGACTCAAATTCTCAGACGATGTCCACCCAGAAGATGAACAGGCATTTCTCCACCCACGCCATAGACGAAATATCCAGCCTATTGTTGAAAAACCAGCCTGAGCTGACGGACTATCAGCAGATATACTTGACGCAGGTGGAGATCACTTGGTTGGGTACGTGCGTCAACTTCTCAGTAAGGCATGGTTGGAAGACACCATCCCAGACGAGTGAAATTTTCAGCAGTAAGCGATGTATCAGTTTTCTCAAAATATTGTGTGTAAGCACATCTCTGTCATTTGTGTATGGAGTGCGAACCCAGGTCTTAGGATTAGGAATAGGTCTTCCTCAGTGCGGCAGATCCCAGAAAAGACACAAAAAGTGCGACACCCACTAACTTTTTCTCGAATTTAAGGCTGCATAGAACAACATGCTGTGGCCACCGTGGCGTAGAGGTTAAGTGCGTCGACTCACTAAAATACTAATTTTCTATAATTTCAAATCGGGCAGTTCGACAAAAAACTGAAGGTCCCTTCTGCTCACGGGAGAATAGTGGCACGCACAAAACGAATAGTAGAAGCAGAAGCTAGGCCCTGATCCCTCTTGGGCTGAAGTGCCACTCACACAAATCATTATTATATGACAGCATGCATAGTTTCGAGCTACACAGTGCCATGTCAAATGTTGCCACTCATACAAACATTTGTCTCATGTTGGCACTCTTTACAAAATTTAGCAATTGGAAGGATGACAATAAAGTCGTCTTGTTGCTTCTTCATGGTCGCTAACAAACTTACCGATACCTTCTATTTCACAAACGGTTTCTGACAAAGGAGCGGGCCGTCATGTGACTTTTTCAACATCATTCTTGAGAAGATTGTACAGGGCTCACAATCCTTGACCAGAGGAACGATATTCCAAAAGTCCTTTCTGCTAACGCTTTACGTCAATGACATTGCTTCGAACGGACGGTCACAGCGAGGCATTTGTAGGCAATGACAATCAAGGGTTTGATGGTAAGGGAGGACAAAACAAATTGTATTTTATCATCAAAAAAGGACGCATCTACATATCTACAACACCAAAGACTTAATCTTAGACTTAGTCAAATGTAGAATCACTCTTCCCAAAGACTGTTTTATTACTGCCAAGAAGCAAATGAACAATAGAGCCTTCTCTTGAAGTATAAAAGTGGGTTTGTGTTACAGCATGGTCACCTCTGTGCACCTCTATGGTACTCACCTAGACTTTATTAAAAGTGGATAGTGACAAAAAAGATGGCCTTTGTAACTTTATAGTCGCTGATCCCTAATGAAAAACGTTTGGTAGAGACAGGATCAGCATGTAAAAGCTATAGGAAAGTTTTCTTTATTTGAATCGATAGTACGGTTCATATACTTAATTTAATGTTTGAAGATTATTTCATGCAAATGTTGACCTGCGCCTCAAATCGTCCATCCGCTTAGTCCAATTTTGGCATACTCTGTCCAACATTTCGCCGGTATCTCACGAACAAATGCTTCAATCTTGTCTTCCAATGCGTCAATTGAAGCGGACTTGTCTGTATAGATATGAGCTTTAACATAGTCCTACAAAAATTAGTCTAAAGGCGTTAAATCGCACGATCTATGCGACCAATTGAGCGGTTCCGAACGTGAAATAAAATGTTCACCGAACTGGCCTCTCAATTAGTCCATTGTTGCGCGTGCTGTGTAGCATGTGGCACCGTCTTTTTAAAACCACATGTCAAGCTCTTGCATTTTGGGCAAAAAAAAAGTTGAATATCATCTCACGGTAGCGCTCACCATTCAAAGTTACCATCTTGAAGAATCATCCTTTACTAATCAGAAGTAAGGGATATGAATCCCATAAGCCAATTTGTAGCCCCACTACTCCTCCTGCGTCGCTGGATGACAATGTAGTCCTTGTGTTAAGAGACAGTCGAGAGTTTTAGATCAGCTCTTCCCCAATTGAGTTGATGAACTTCTTGAGCAATAAACTGTCACATCCTAAACATTCTCAAATCTTCCCTATGGTCACTATCTGCTTGTGTACGAACAGTTCCCAAAATTTACCACACATCCACAACCTGCAAACACAATTTTTTCCCTTCACTCACAACCCCAACATCCATTACATCACACCTCTCACACCATCGCTTCACATGCAAATTGAAAATAACTTCTCACATTCCTGCGCCAAAGATTTGCAGATTTAATACCTCTACACCCATCAGGCCACCTCCGAACGACAACGACGTCTGATTCGTTCCGTTTTATCGGTTCGAACGAAAACAAATATCCCTGTCCTCGTGTGGGGGTGCGATTTTGACTTCTAACGTGTTCCCAGCACACCCAAGGAAACATATCCGAGGATTTCAATAAACACCTCGTCGTCGTCTAAGTCGACCTTAATGGCCAATAAAACCGGAATCTATGCACAATTCCACTCGGATAATCCGTTCGATTTTAAAATATTTTTCAATTTCCACCCCCACACACACGACACGGATGCCACGAAAGGGATTTTCCCCCCTCATCGACACCGAACGTGTGCATGTTTATAGCCGTTCGGTGCAAATCCTTTATCTCGTACTTAAATCGAATTCCACAATTGTGACAAATTTGTTTGTTTGAAAACAACTTTCTCTCCCCCTCGCCCTTCCGCACTTCCGCTATGTGCTTCGTGTGACGAGGCGGACGTTTCTTGGAGGTGTGGAGGCGGAGAATTTGTTGATTCGTCGCAACCGAGTAGGAATCAAGGACGCAGAGAGCTATTGATACGGAGATTCTGTTGGGGAGATCCGGATGAATGATACCCTCTCCGTGCCGAGCAATTAATACCCATCCTTTTTTCCATTCAATTAACTGCCAATTAATCATCGTTTTGCCGTTTGTTTATGCACACATCCTGAGCTTTGAATTGGAATTCTTTGAATTGTCGCCGACAAATTCATTTGAATCGAGCGAGGCGATGGATTACTTCGTGGGAGGGTATTATTGATGCGCGCAGATGGTGAGGTTCACATAGGGATCCAGAGGATCTTCTTGGGCAGCTGATTCTCTGGGCATCACTTGCAGACACCCCTCCAATCTCACCAACCACCCATGTTACCTTGAAAAAATGTGTCGTACGGCATTCTCAAAATCATTTCGTCACTTCTCCTCAACTCCTCCTTCGCTCTCAACTCAAGTCATGATGAAGCTGTCCCCAGTGGCATCGTAACTCTGATGGGGATGACGAGAAGCACTGCTCTACACTTGGTGGATAGTTTCGTCGTCACCACATCATTATTTCAGATTGAGACATTCACCTAATGGCGGTGAAAAGTATTTCTTAACTTTGCTAAGATTAATGAGGGCAAACGAGCAGACTGTTGTCTGCACACAGTCGTTCCGTGCACAAGAGTGACACTTTTGAGGTTGAGAATGCTCACCATGATTTGACGAAAAACTTTCCAAACAAAGGTGAATGGCAGATGTGTTGAACGGTCCTTGGGGGATGATTGTTTGAGATTTAACTGGTGAATGGCTTTAAAATTAACTTGGGAATTTATACGCGATTCGTAAGTATGCTGTAAGGTCTTTGGTTAATTTGCCATTGTTTAGAAGGTACCTTGTGTTGCACTTAACATTTTAAATAGGTTGCATCTGACTATCAAACCTGGCAAAAGAGGAAAAGTAGTGAGTGTGACATACGCCTGTTGACTCCGATGCATCCAAATAAGGCGACATGATCTTCCTCTCAATGAGGTCTGCAGAAGTAATTATCTCTCATGGGATCACCAGCTTTTTGACTACTCCGAACTCTTCACAGTCAAAGAAAACTCGTTGAGTGTTGCCAGCAATTCGAGAGAGGTGGAACCGTGAAAAAATGCGAAGTTTACAGCCCAGGAATCGAAGATGGGACGTTTGGGGAGTAAGGCGACACATTTATAAAATTGTCAAATATCCCCCTTCCGCCCGTTTGTCTTTTGAATTCTCCGACTATGTACAGAGCTCGTATCTGGTAATACTACACATTATTCGAAAGGTCTTGACATAACCTAATGTCAACGCTATGCATGATTAATTTGGACATTGCGTTCAAAAGTTATAGACGTGTAAACATGGAGTTCACTAACACCGAAATCCGCGTTATTTTAAATTTTTCCTTCGTTAAAGGCGAAACCGCTAGGGAAACGTTCCGTGAGATTAATGGTATTGTGGGGGATGGTTCTCTATCACTTCGAGCTGCGGAGGAATGGTTTCAACGATTCAGAGCCGGTGAAAACGACACCATGGACAAGCCAGCCGGCGGAAGACCTGTGACGACGAATACCGATCGAATCATGGAAATCATCGTGTTAGACCGGCATGTGGCATCTCGTGACATCGCCCAGGAGATGGAAATTAGTCGCGAAACCATTTTAAACCATCTGCAGAAGGGAGGATACCAAAAAAACTTGATGTTTAGGTGCCGCATGATTTGACGCAAAAAAACCTTCTGGACCGAATCAACCCGACCCATTTTTGAAGCGGATGGTGACTGGCGACGAAAAATGGATCACATACGACAATATTAAACGAAAACGGTCGTGGTTGAAGGCCGGTGAATCGTCCCAAACAGTAGCCAAGCCAGGATTGACGGCTAGGAAGGTTTTACTGTGTGCTTGGTGGGATTGGAAGGGAATCATCCACTATGAGCTGCTCCCATATGGCTTAATTCTACCATCTACTGCGAACAACTGGACCGCTTGAAGCAGGCGATCGACCAGAAGTGTCCAGAATTGGCCAACAGGAAGGGTGTACTGTTCCACCAGGATAACGCCAGACCACACACTTCGTTGATGACTCGTCAGAAGCTACGGGAGCTCGGATGGGAAGTTTTATCGCATCCACTATAAAGCCCGGACATAGCGCCAAGTGATTACCACCTGTTCCTGTCCGGCGAACGCCCTTGGTGGTGTGAAGTTGAACTCAAAAGAGGCTCGTGAAAAGTGGCTGTCCTAGTTCTTCGCAAATGAGGAGTGGGGCTTCTAAGACGGGGGCACTATGACGTTGCCGTCTAGATGGAAACAGATTATTGAATAAAACGGCGCATATTTGAACTAAATCCGATCACTGTAACACTTTTTATGAAGCCTTGAATGAAGAACAAAAAAGCGGAAGGGAGATATTTGACACCTACCTACTATACTACAACAGTGTGCAAAATAGAAGCACCATCTTCGACTTTGTCACTATTTTGCTAATAACTTTGGAATAACTGGAGTAGTGAAGTTTTTTTTGTTTTATTTTTGTCATTGGATTAGTTCTTGGTCGCATAACCTTTATTTCTAAGTACAGCGTCACAAGATCGTGGAATGGAGTCGATTGAGGCCTGACATCGCTGAACAGGGAAATTCTTCCACGCAACCTGCACAACATCCCATAGCTGTTTTGTATTTGTGGGTTTTGCTTCATATACAGCATTGATTACATCTGTCCATAAATTTTGTGGTCGCCGTGGCGAAGTGGTAAGTGCATCGACCGCCGCGCAGAAAGTCTAGGTTCGATTCCAGGACGGGACACCCCGCATTTTTTCACGGCACCACCTCTTTCAATCTACTGACAACACTCAAAGATCATTAATTGTCTCTGAAAACCTTCCCAAATCTCGTCGGTCGGAGTGGGCAAAAACTGTATGTCCCTTCAGCTCTTGAGAGAACAGTAGCCCCCACAAAACGAGTAATTACTGTAGAAGCTAAGCCCTGGTGCTTTGTGGGCTGTAGTGCCACTCAATTATTATTATTAAAGGTTTTCAATGGGATTCAGGTTCGGAGACTGAGGAGCCCACTCCATAGCCTGAAGTTCTTTGGCCAGTTTGTTCGTATGTCTAGCTGTAGAATTCATTTACGCGGCACATTCCGCTCCGTAAGGTTGCATGGTTTCTCTCCTTATGCTAACGTAAACTCCGGCGGTCGTCATCGGTTTTATCAAAAAAAAAATTGGACCAGTACCATAATAGGGAATTAATTTAACCTGGACCTGCGGCGTATGAGTCAATGCACTTAAACATTACGCCACGGCGCCCACTAAGCGGTTGAGAAAGCCCTTGTTTTTTTTCGAGAAAAAAGTCTTACGTGCGATATTTCTTCCTTTTTGCTTTAATGTCATTTGAAGGTGAAGGCTTTGGGAATCTGAGGCATTGAGACAACGCAACAGGGGACGGCCTAGACAAAGGTGGAGCACACAAGTGGAGAAATACCAACTCAAACAACTTGGAGCGCGCAGCTGACGCAAGATTGTACTGGCTGGAGAGGCATGTTGCTTGAGATCCAGGTCCACCCCAGACTGTAGCACCACAAGAGGAGAAGAAAAAGAAGGTGACGGTAAAATCTATGGACTTCACGGTAGCATGCGTGCAAGCGTCTATGGATCCTTGAATTCGAACCCTTGACACATCGCAGAATGTGATAATTTCGACTGAGATAGGGAGCAATATCCGATGTCTTATTCTAGGAAAATATTTGAAACTGGCTTACTTTATGTCCTGCGACGTTGTCGGAGAACGTAAAAAGGCAGCGTGCCTTCTCTATTGTCATTATACGCATATTATCAAGGGATGGGATGCCGGACTTCAAAAATGAATGTAATTTGAACAAAACTAGACATAAGATGTCTTTACACTATCTTCCGTAGCATCGTCACCCGTTGCGTATGTAAAAAAATGATGTCCCAACAAGAACGCAAGATTTAAATTTGGCGCCAGTCGAATTATCATTCTTTGACATTTGAACAATTATTTTATATTTGGAGTTACAATAATGCTCCAAAAGAGGAGTCAACTGTAAAGCGACTAATGAAAAAGTTTCTGGGGAAACTGGGTCTGTAACTGATGCAAAGACACCAACGCGCCTTTGACCAGGTCTATCGACCGAAAATATCGCAACAGTACGTGATGATGTCGCTCAAACTCCATCCACCTCAATTCGAAACCGAGCTCAGGAAGTTGGTGTTTCCAAATCCACTATGCAGCAATTTTTGACGAAAGATTTGCATCTTCATGCATACAAAGTTCAATTGACTCAGGAACTGAAGCCAGCTGACCATGCACAGCCACGGGAGTTCGTTAAATGGGTTTTGGAGAGACAACATGAAAATACTGATTTTGCCGATAAAATCATCTTTAGTGACGAGGCCCCTTTCCATCTTGATGGCTTCGTCAATAGGCAGAGGTGTTGCATTTGGGGCGAGGAAAATCCTCGCATATGCATCCTCAATGTGTTACTGTGTGGTGTTTACTTTGGGCTGGAGGAATCATTGGACCTTCAATGGTGTCAATGGTGTTCGGTATCGTGAAATGATAACCAATTTTTTCGTGCCTAGAATTGAAGAAATGAATGTGAAGAGGATGTGGTTTCAACAAGACGGCGCCACATCTCATACAGCCAGAGAAACAATTCATTGGACGCTGCATTAATTAAATACCGCAGCATTTATGCAAAACGGTCATTGAGAATTTTATTAAAAGATCGCGTATGTGCCAACAAAGCCGCGGCGGCCATCTGGCCGATGTGTTATTCCATACACAAACTCATCCTGTCTACTTTACGATATAATGAAGAATTCACGATTTTTTTTAATATCTGCGTGTTATATTAAAAATTTAAATCTTGCGTTCTTGTTGGGACACCCTTTATATTCGTCCATTGTCATTATCAAGTTGGACACTATCAAAAGTCAAAATTGGAAAGTCTCTATTGCAAGGCGCAATAAACTCGTTAACGGATTCTTGTAAGCAGCATACATATTTCTAAGTTAAGCTCAGTTTATCGCATAGGAACTAACTTTGGGTGCAAAATTTGATGCAGCTGGCAAGAGATCATGCTAGATGGAGAGACATCAGAGGCATTAATTGAGATTCAGGTTCACCCTGGTCTATAATTTCATTCGAGGACATAGAAGTCTGAGATGATGAGAGGCTGAATGTCTTAAAATATACCAGTCTAGTTTTTCTGTAGATCAAACCTTTTTCTTCTGAAATGAAGTCAGAGATCATGTAAAACACAAGGACACGCCTTTATGGAATACAAGAAACTATCCTATTAAGCGCATGGAGTTGAATTTTCGAAATATAATCGCATGCAGCCATTTTACAAAAAGCCAATCGTGCTTGAATTTCCTACTTTTCCAGAATTTATCGAGTACCTGATAAGACGTCTAGGTGACCGCTCGAGCTTCTCTAAAGCTATGACACCTAGCTGGTCAATTGTGCAGAGTTTCACTTAAGTACGCATTGCAGAACGTTTTATTGGTTATTTGGCAGATTGTTTATTGAACGACTGCCCAGTGGGGGAATCACCATCTCTTCTGTTAGCTTCCCGCAGTCTGCAACATTCACTTTTCTATGTTTTCCCTTATTTTGTGGCCAGAAACCAGTATTCAACGTGGGCTTAAATGTTCTCAAAGTTGATCGCTGCCCGAATGAGTTCCGTTGCGCACTCGCTTGTTATACTAAGTCTGTCAGATGCCTAGTTTCACATCTTAAACCAGCTGTCAGTGGTTTCCTGCCAGTGGTTTTTTCAACTTGATCTGCTGAAAGTTCCGTCCCTTCCTGGTCTAGAGTGTTGCCCATTCACCTTAAGTTTCTTCGGAGTGTTGCAGACTACATTTCGGACTTATTGGCGATCATCATGGCCTGCTGATAAAAGGACACCTTCTAAGTTTGATTCAAAAACTTCCCTTATTTCCGCCGAAATCCGTTAACACGCAATTATTCCCCCTTTCAGCTCTCCATGCACCCCCGCCGCCAAAAAAGTGCCTCCTGTAGACCTTAAATCCGTAAATCATAATTCAGAAACCTGCACAACACATACACCTTCGCACATAGGCAAGCACAGCTCAACAGTTTCTTCCAAATGAACTGCTCCTCTATTTATGTGTAAATCCAGAACAGATTCTATTCCAGGCCAGAGGAGGTGGTGTCGGTGTCGGTGTGGCGCTGGGGTTAAAGTGTCAATGCAGATTTTCCGCTTGGTTAGCGAAAAGTCCCCTTGACAAAGGTTCGCCCAAGTTCACGATCCCCCCCCCTCCACACATAAGGTAGCAGGTGCGTTCAGCTCTGAAATTGTTGTCATTTACTTTCACTGGCAGAGCGGCCACCGTTCGGGTGGTAATTTATGAGCAGGACAGCGCCCCGTGACACTTTGTGTGCCGTGTGGCATGTTTGTGTAGGTGGCAAAAACCCCTTTTGTGAAATCATTCATGGCTGAAGCAGATAAAAACATGGTCAGCACAATTCTCCTTTCAATTGTCGGGAGGGGGGTTCGATTTGAAAGTTGTTGAAGGCGGAGGTGGGGACTAAAATGTACAGTCCTCTGTGCAGTGAAGAGGAAATGAATGGGAAAGAAACTTCCAAGTGAGTGTTGGGGACACCTGAAAGCAGAAAATGCCTCCCTACCCCCCATTAATCCCAGGGGTGTTCTAAAACGACATCAGTCATAATCTCCATCACTCGTCGCCCCCGGAATGGGAATCTCTCGGATCGCATGAATGCTCACTGGATGCAGAGCCAATAACTCAAATACACTTTTCTCACATATTTTCCAACGCTCGCGCTCTGTCTGAATGAGTAAACAATAGCCGGGAGCAGTAAAACTCGCATAATCTGAGACGTAAATTTGTCGGAACGGTTTTTACTGTTTTTCAAAGTTTTCATTACCTGAAAGGTGGCAATAAAGTGCGACAGTGAAACGTTTCCAAGCACCAATAAACTATTAAGTGGTTTTCGCTGTAAGTGCTTTATCGGAGCAGTGTCATGTAGGCGAGGACACACGGCATCGTAAAACATTTAAAGTAAAAAGTTTGAATTAAAATTAAATTGTGTCAGAGTGTCCCTTGCAGAGACTGAGCCAATTGAAATTGACGTGATTTGAGGAAGAAACTAAATGTCCGACAAAGTGGACAGTGTTCGTGTTAAGGTGATGCCAAATCGATTTGACAGTTAAGAAAGTTTCTTCCTCTTAAATTTGGGGTGGAAAAAGTGTGCAAAAACGGAAAAATATGCGCTTAAAGTGCACTATTGGATGATCTGAACTGAAAGCGAATTTCATTTAGGCACATTGAGCGGGAGAGTTCAAAATTGCAGCATGAACATTTTTAATAGACACAGAAGACTAAATGGCTCCACTGGCTTAGGTCTTACACCTACGGGATGGAGCAGAATGTACATTCGCGCATAGAATGCCACATGTCTTCGAAAATATTCAACGATTGTGCGACGACTGGAAGTTAAGAATTAGCTACCACAAGTGTGAAACCATTCATTTCCGGACTCCGTTATGCATAGCTCCTAGGGATATGAAGAAAACTGGCGTAAGGTCGGCATCTTGGAGCCATAGGGCCGGTCATTAACTGTGAAGACTGTAGTCCGATATCTTGGCATTATGTTTGACCAGTTTCTGTCAGGTAATATCCATTCAGCTGCAGCTCTGACGAAAGCCAAGAAAGCCTTCGCAATGGCAAGTAGGCTGTTTTACAAAAGCCAACTTGACACCAAAGTTAAAGTGATCTGCTACACTCCGGCCAGTCATGGTGTATGGTTGTCCAGTGTGGTCCCAGATGAAGAAGATAAGGATATTCGACAGGCCATGCCTTCGTGCTTCTTTAAAAAAATACAGAGCACACAAGTCTGGGTACAAGAAATTCTATCGCAATGAGGTTTTGTTTAATGAGGCCAAAGAGAATAGGGTAGATAATTTCAGTATTAGGCTGATTCGAAGGCATGTTGCACGAGCAATGACTGGCTCATATCCAGGGCTTACTACCCAAACAACGCATATCACGAGAGCGCACGCCGAGAGAGCGTCCAGACCGGAAAGGTTTGATCCAACAAGAGGAGGGATGTCCACTTATTTATCACGTGGCAAGAAGGACAGTGGATAAGGGGCTGCTGTACAAAGGTTATGTAAGAACAGTAAGTCTGGCTGATCTCCGGTTCAGTACATCCAACCCTGTTCGCGATAGAACGGAAAGTAATACGGATCGAGGGTTTTATTGGTGGGTACAACTCTATTAAGCCCCAGTTGTCGTCAGCTTGTCAGGCTAACGTCGTTGGTCCCCCACGGCCAATTTGCATGTAGGTTAACTTAGAGTAGGCTAGTTTGTAATAATAAAATAGTAACAAAATATTGAAAAAAATTTAGGGTCTACCTAGAATGGACATAAATTTAATACAAAAGACAACGCCGAAGGGCAGTATCAATAAATATGTTGATTAACTTAGAGCGCCCGCATAAGATCAGTAAGGTGTTTTAACAATAGTTAAAAAAGTTGTCTTACTTTTAGATTTAAAGATTTAAAAAACTTAACAATAAAAAAATACATTTGGATATTGAAAAAAAATGCTATGAAATTCATCTTCTTGGTGCATCTTCTCTAGGACCCAATTAGAAAACGTACGTCGCTTCAAATGGTCCATCGGCTTCAATTCTACAGTCAGCTTTATCTTGTATGGGTTGTGAGCCAACATTCTTATGCAAAATATGCCAATGCGGCGATAAGCGATATCCAATTCGTGACAACGCCGTGGATTTGACTGATATTGATCATTTGGTACGGCAGTGATATTTTCTTCAATTCGACCAAACCGTTGTCTCACGGGAACATCAGTGAGACATATACAACGGATATGTGAGTTCAAATTTTGCACCATGCCTGTTTTTCTTTGTCTGCTAGAGCAAGAATTATGACCGAAAATTGGAGCCTAGCGCTCATACGGTCCCTACTGATTCCTTACATAAATTACGTGCAAGCCGCAAACTAAAAACAATTGTCGAAGAAACAATTTGGTTTGCCACTTCAACTCCACTCGATGACTTTATGTCATCAAGTGGTTGTTCTTGAAGGCAGGTGCATACGATTTTAGTTCCAGAGACAATTTGAAGGGCATCTGCACGAAGTCTGTTATGGGCTATAAGTCTATTCAGGTAACTGCGATTGGAAACAGTTTCAATTTAAAATATTTCGACTTTAGGCAAAAAGGACGAATAAGAGTTGAAAGGATCTATAGCTCATTTTGGGGAACACCTTACGATGGAACGTAGGAGTTATGTACTTATCACGCCAGGGACCCATAAAGAGTCTAAGCGTGAGTTGTAGCTGCCTTCCTTTCCGGACAATCCCGGGCACGCTGCTTCGATTTGTCAAGACCAAGCTCTCTAAAGTTCTCGTTCAAATGGTGTTTTATACCGGAGGTACGAATTTCTCTTCCTTCTCAAAAGCGAATAGTAGAATTCGAAGGCCTTTCAATTCGCTAGATGTGGGCGTCGTCAGTTTTTTATCTTCTGGACAACATCACATCTAAGTACAGCACACAGAGTTCGCGGTTTTGTCTTTTCCTCCATAGGCCTTCTTCGTAGAAAGGACCATATATTTGACACAAGATTTTCTTTTCGAAGTTACCAAGCCTTTTTGCTTATCGTTCAGCTCACAACTCCATATAGAAGTACGGGTAGGATAATCGACTCCTAGAGTCTAATCTTTTATCTGTATCGACAGACCGATATAATAGCGGCTGCCGAGGGCGACTCTGCGTCGAATCTCCATCAAAGTGTCATTTGTGGAGATCAATTTTATCCGCGAGGCTGAAAAGCTCCTTTACTACCTCAAAGTTGTCACATTTTGATACAGATGATGTTCGACTGATCGATTCCTTGTCTACTTCATATATTTCGTTTTATCCTCGTTCACTCTTCGACCAAATCGTTTCGCTTGCTTCTCATTAGCTGTGAGTGTCTCTACAACGGCTCGCCTAGAACAAACGATGAAATCGATGTCATCGGTGTATCCCAACAATTGTATTGAATTGTAGAAAGAACTGCCTTCCGTGTTTACATGTGTTCTTCGCACAGTAAAATGTTGAAGAAGCCATACGGCAGCGCATCTGCTTGCCTAAATTCGGTGCAGGTTTGGAATACTTTAGAGGTTCTCGAATCAAACTGCACTGTGCATCGCATTTGTGTAAGCGTGGTGCGACACAACCGGATCAGTTTTTCCGGGATCCCAAATCTGGCAGCAAATGATCATCCCCGGACGTAAAATGTCTGAGGATCTGAAAGAGAAAGAGGGAGAGAATTTAAAAAATCGATGAATACCCAAAATTCAAGAAAATTTGAAAAGACAGAATGAGGAGAATGCGTGGGCATGTGCTGACCTAAAACAACTTTTCTGATGTCGGAATTTAGATTTAAGAGTGTTATTGGAACTATGCAAACATAATCTAAGGGGCTACGCCATGTAGGGCGTATGGACACCACGGCTTCTTCTTCTTCTTGTGGTGCTACAGTCCGGGGTGGACCAGGGCTTCAACCAACATGCCTCTCTAGCCAAAACAATCTCTTCCCAGCTGCCTCCAAATGCGCACTCCAAATTGGTTGAGGTCCTTCTCCACTTGTGTGCGCCACCTTAGCCTCTGTTGCGTTGTCCCAATGGTTCGGATTCGAAAACTTTTCTGGCCGGAGCGTCGGTGTCCCACTAAGCCTGGGCCATTGGAACAATGCAACAGAGGGCCGCCTAGGTTGAGATGGCGTACACAAGTGGAGACCGACTAACCACCTTGGAGTGCGCAACTGGCTAGACATTGTGCTAGCTGGAGAGTCATGTTGGTTGAGGCCCAGGTGAACCCTGGACTGTAGCGTCATGGAAAGAGAATTCACGGGGTTTTATCGAGTTTTATGATTTCAAAAGTTTTGTTCGTGAAGTTGATGTGCTGTGTTGATGTGATGTGTTTCGTATTTGTTTGTAATTTGAAACCCTTATCAGTGTAAACGACCTTAATTTCTTAATCAATCCACTCCTAGTTTGTTGACCCCCAACGTATGCGTCAACACATCTTAATGCTGCTGCCTCAATGACGTAAAGAAATGAACACTTCACGTCAATCCTCAATTTGATTCAGCAGGCACTAACTTCACATTTCATATCAAAATTTACTGCACTAAAATATGAAAAATTATATTCTCTCAAGGATACCCAAACGACATCCACGCCATCACCAACCAGCAATTGAACAGCTGCAATATTTGTTTCTCAAAATAATTCCAAATTCAACGACACATTGCCCTTGCATATCCAACTCAAAATTATTCCCCATCTATAATGGCTTGACACCCACCAGTCAATATTTTGAAGACAATTTCGCCTTGAAGTAGTGATAATAAAAATACCACGCCTACATGTTCTCCTCTGAAAAGCCAGTAGGTATGCCGAACACGTTCCACACTCCGTGGAGTCTCGCCCAAAACGCAAAATCGCAAAGGTATGCAAATTTCGGTTTTTATTATTATCCCAAAAGTATCCCATTAACGGTGTTTCCGTGTAATAAAAATAAAACTAATGAAGAGCTGAAATATTTTTATGAGTGGAAAAGTAAAAGCCCACCACCAGAGCCACCCCAGAGCACCCTGGCAGCGGTGGCGCGTAAGTAAACGTCTGTGGTGCATTGTCACGAAAACCTCATAAACTTCCTCAGAACATTGACATTCCCAATGAAGGACTTGCACTTTCATTTCAGCCATCTAAGTGTGGCGCGTCAAAGGGACACGAATGGCGTGCAGGGAAGGGTGACAAAATTAATTGGGAAAGGACATCTCAGCGCTGTAGCCATGTGAGGATTGCCTGTTTTCGAAGATTTTGACTTCATTATTTGTCTTAAATTATGTACGCTTGCCGGGCGATATGGCATCCTGCCGCAGACTGCTCGGGGAATCGAAATTAATTCAATGGAACGAAAATATCTCTTGACCATTCGTGGAAAAACATTCGTTTGCGTATTCGAATTCGTTCAATGGTCTCCCGTTCGATTGGATTCATTTGTTATGGAAATTATTGGTGGGCGGCACTCCCCTCCGAGGGGGGGTGCTGCACAAACAATGGCGACGCAAACAAAAATACGCATGATAATGCGCCAGGATAACCGAGTGAAATGAAAGGGACCTTGAGACAGGAAACGCTTTCATACGAGTTGTATGGGCGTGTGCTCATCGTCCATCGTCTTGTGCACAAAGACCGTGTCGACTGTTTTCCTGCGCCGGCCGTCCGTCCGGATGGGAGCTCCGACAGGCAGGAAGGTCCATTTTATGTTTGGACTGTATACAGCTCATATTTTGATTTTGAATGGTGAATGATGAAACCTTGGAAAACCCAAAAAGGCGCAAAGTTCCCTTGGAGGGGGAGTTCTCAAAAATCATTACCTGAAACGGTCTGTCTGTGAAATCGCAGTAAATCAACCTCTCATCGCCCAGCATTAATAAATGCTCGCCTCCACGACTCGAAACTACTCATCACACTATCAAGTCCCTGACCTCAAAAGCCCACCAAAAACAGAAACGCCTCAGCGCAGACGAAAACAGTGCTCTCTCGGAAATATGTGCTGCCCCCAGCAGCAGCCGGAGAGAAACATGATTTGTCATCAGGCAGACAGAAAAACTAATTTTCCATTCGAAGAGTTTTTAATTTTATTTATGGCCATTCCGGCGAGCATACCACGGAGCCAGAGGATTGTTTTCTTCTGGCCAAGAACGAAATGAATGGCGAATGGGCATCGAATCGCGTCCATACAAATTGCAAATTGGCTTATTTATTTGCTTATCCAATGTTTGCAAATAATTTGTCGGGGCTGTCATCGATTTTCGGCTCAAATTGGAGTTAAGATTTATTGAAACGCTAATTTTCTTGTTTGCTGTGTGCTCTGAATCATTTCAAGGACCGTCCGTCATTTCAGGGGAGGAGCTGAATTATCTGGATTGCGAGATAGTTGTTGTTGATGAGGATTTTTTTCAAATGTTCACCATACCCAACCCCTTTAGTTCCAGAGAATGAGGTGTTCGCGGATAAAAAGTAAAACACCGAAGAAATAAGTTTCACACCGTCTGAATATCCTTTGGGCGCGAACAACTCCAGCATACACGATGGAAGCTGCAGGCGAAAACCTTGTACCGTGTCGGGAATTCCCAATGGAGGCGCCGACCACAGTTGCAATCAGTTGAGTGTGCCTGGCTGTCAGTTTGAATCGACAGTCGCGCTGGGAGCACTCTGGTGCGAGAGGTGAGACATATATGTATGTTGGGGCAAGGCAACTGAGGCGGTGGTGGCAGATGTGGGTGTCTCGAAAAAAAACAGACAAAAAATTATTGAACTTGTCAGGAGTGAAATGCATTCTTGCTACAAACCTAAATTGTGCTACATACAGTGGTTGTGAATCAGAGTATCCACATTCTGAATATTGAAAATCAACATATATAAAATTTCACACAAAGTTTTCGGGTGAGATTTGGAGGGAATTTTAAAATGAGGGAAATTTCAAAAATATATCTAGGGAAAGTAAAAAGGTGTCCTGTAACTGGGAGTCCCTGAAATTCAAAATGCCTAAAGGATTAAGACCCCCAAAAAGCCTAAATTCCGAAATACCAAAAATTTATAAAAGCCAAAAATCCCGAAATGCCACATATCTCGAATAGAATCAAAATCACTAAATGATTAAAATCCTAAAGTCCCACACGATTGACGATTATGCTAAAAATTAATATGAAAGGAGTTCGAATTATCCGAACCTAGAAGCTCCTCCAAAGTCTACAGTAACGGAGGGGTTGCATGGAAGCAGCGTTGATTTCGGACTTCGTTTTTGAATAAGAACTTTTTTTCCGGGATTTGATGAGATTTGGAACATTTGGGAATTTAGGTCTTTGCAGGCTTTTCGATTTCAGAATTTTGGACGCTTGGAATTTCTGGATTTAAGGATATTATTCACAATTTGGTAGAATGCCCATAATTTGGGAAATAGCGAAAAATCAACGTAACCAAACCCGAGGCCTTCAGAGCTGTCGGAGGGTTTAATTTCCAAAGTCCGTGTAAGCCATTGTTGTTCTTGATTCAGGTGATGAACACCAGTTAAGCATTGCTAGATAATAGATAGTCAGAAGTGTTGATCAGATTTCTATGTCTTTTTCTCTCTCTTTTTCGCCCTCTCTGGTTGGATAATCTATAGAGAAGTATATATTGCCCATCCTGCGATCCACTTAAGCCCATTCCAGTCAATTGTTGTGACTGGAAAAGTATTTCTAAAGTGCGAAGAGTTAAAAATGTAGGGTCAATGATCAATAGCGAGGGACGCCTAAATGTTATAAACGGTGGAATTGAGTGGCGGGAAAACTCTGATATCATGTGAAGACGAAACATTCGGTTGACAGAAAGTCTATGCACAGCTGTTACATATCCGCCGACCATATATTGATGCCGTAAAAATATTTCACAATCCTTAAAACTGATCGAGGAATGGTGTGCCTGATCGCTTTGACCCTGTCGCTTGGCATTACTGTCACATTCTTTCTCTGTAACTGACAACAGTTGTCGATATAAGCCCCGCAGTACACCTATAAGTTAGTGACGGACGGCATCGACTTCTCGTACAGGGTATCAGAGAAAATTTAGTCTGGTGAAGGGTGCCTTATCACAAGGGCGACATTATCCATTCTGTATGGCTCACAGATAAATATTAAAAATTCTTCAGTTCGGTTTTTGATTTTTCTTCGCCTCGCAGGGATGTGCGTGATCGCTGGTACATATCTCTGACTGTTTTCTATCTTCACTCACCTTCGAGATAGCTCATCGTCCCATAAAATACGTTCGGCGCTCATCGTAACTTTCTTGTCTGCTCTATTTGTTGCATTTGCGATGAGGACAGGAGAATAAAGAGTGCAGACTGAAAGAAAGGTACATCTGGGGAAAGAATTTTCCTCTGCCACAAAGAGAATTGCAGTCCAAGCTAATTTGCAGTTTTACAAGACCGGCGCTGAGAGAGAGCGAACTTCTTGTTTCTGCAACCTACTTTCCTTCGTTTAATAGAGTGAGGGGGATATCATTTTGAAAGAGAAATGTTTCAAAGTCTAGAAAGGATGGTCGCATAATGTGAAATAGGCCTAATGACTTCGGTTTATCCGGCTGTGTACTTATTCTTGTTCTTCACACGAATATGGCGCTATGATTCGGGGTTAACCAGGGCCTCAACTAACAAGCCTCTATAGCTGGCCCGATCATGAATCAGCTAGTTAAAATTTCGCACTAAACGTTGTTTGAGGTCTTTCTCCACTTGTGTGTGACCTCCATTGCGTGGTCCGCTCCGATTCGGAGTCTAATACTCTTCAGTCTGGAACAGTGCCGTCCATGCGATTAGCCGTGCGTTGTGCGTTGACTCACATGCTAAGGACACCAGACTCGATTTCGAAACTGAACATCTTTTGTCTCGCCGCCACATCTTTTTAATTTTTTTTAGTCTTTTTTTTATGCAGGCAGGACATTGACATCTTCACCATCTCCA
The DNA here is from genome assembly GCA_944738645.1 of Eristalinus sepulchralis. Lineage (NCBI taxonomy): Eukaryota > Metazoa > Arthropoda > Insecta > Diptera > Syrphidae > Eristalinus > Eristalinus sepulchralis. The sequence goes on from OX122882.1 coordinate 11,490,344, forward strand.
CAGGCGTCACAAAGAGCGCCATCACTAAACCCAAGCAGTCTTAGGTGCTTAGCAAAGGTGAAATGTCCCGTCTATAGGACAACAAGTCGTCTGCAGCCTTTCCTATCTAGGAAAAAACGCGGCTTTCTTGGTGCTTCCATCCTGGGGAGTCATGTCATCTCTTGTTGTGCTGTTGGAAGACGTAACTGTCGACGGAACCCTAAATATGAACGCGAATAGTCCCAAGGTGGGCCCTCCAATGCTTCTTTTGATCCTTTCCTAGAAAGTTCATCGAAAATCTCGCTTCTTATGATCCTGTGGTGTCTCGGGACCCAAACAAGTCTTAACGTTTTAGTCTGCCGACAAAATTAAAAAAAGACTTGCATTGTTGTACTATCTTGGAAGAGGTTAAAGGCCTTAAGCACAGCAACTGTCATTACAGACGACTACAGCGACCTCGCCCCTTTCACCTATTCTTCACAATATTGCTTGTGGCCATTAGGATTGCAAACGTTTCCGACTAGAAGACCGACGCAAAATTACCTCTCTCGAGTTGCTGACTACACTTAAAGAGTAGTTGCTACTTTAGCTGTAGTGCTGCCCACTTTTCTTAAAATTTTGTTTAGTTTGTGATTGGGTTTCATGTTATTACTTTAATCGGCTCATTGGACATGTGGGATTTACTCAATTCCTAAAATCCTGGTTGACATTAACAGCTCGACGATGCAGAATCTGCAGCCTCTGAAATCAGTTCTGTTACAAGCTTATCGATATGGGATGCGGTTTTACTTGATAACCTGCCTTTCAGGCTTATATCACGGGCTCCATTTTTCCAAGAGTCGTAGGTAAGGCATGACGTCTTAGTTTTCCAAGTACCAAATGAGATCATGCTTGAGTGACAATAACCCCGCCTTGGTTTGAAGCGAAGCCTTTCTAAAACCTCTGACGCTCTGGTAGTCGCAGCACACGGTTGAGAATGCAACTCCACACTGAGCCGGGAACCGCCTGACCTGAATCAGTAGGGTGAACAACTTGAATGAGACCAGTCGGCATGGTGCATTAACCTTGATCCTGTCCGCGATATTGGGTATTGAACAGCAGTCACCACGATACTCCCACAAAGTGGCCTACTGTACAGAGCGGCTAACACTGAATTTTTAGGGGCTCCAGACCACTCGCGGCACCAGAATATAGCCTCTGGTCAAGCTGTCACTACTTGTCAGGTTCCCTAAACACCTGCTTCTGACAGCCGCCGTTCCACCACAAAATGAACTTTGGTTTCAACAGTGATTTCAACAGTGATTCCCTTGAAACTAATAATTGTGTTTTTTTGACTCAAATGATACATTACTCCAGTCACATCATCTGGATCGTTTAACCACAGCTGTGTCCTTGCCAAGCAATTCCTTCCACAGACCACCGTACAGTCACTCCTTCCCCCTGAAAGAGACACAAAAATCCCACCTCCAGCCGTAAATATTCCTTCAACCTGCTGCACCTGGCCCCAGCCAAATAGCTGCCGCTCGTCTCTCGGACGTCAGTCACTGTATCGTCCACCAGTCAGGTTTCAAATCGCATGCATGTTACATGTATAAATCATCACGTCATCACTGAGACGACCAAAAAATCCCGTACGTCCCTGTCTGAATGAATGAATGAAAATTTATATTCCAAGGGGATGCTTTGTCAATTTTTGCTCAGTTAAGCTGTCAACTCTCTTCCTCGCCCCAGCCACCCCATCTCACATGAGCGAAACTTTTCATTAGATTTGCCCTGGAAGGAGAGCGAGAGAGTGTACGAGTATCCTTATTTTGTGACTTGTGGCGTGGCTCGCCCCATCCGCGTGTCTTCCCGGGGATTTCTGGTTCAACTTCTGATTTGACAACCTAAAAGGATTTTCTTATTTACACGAAAAGATGTTAAATTTTGATTTATGTCTGTTACGTGAAGAACTTTTCAGCGCTGAACCTTAGCCAGGGCGGGCATCTCATTTCAGGGATAATACGAGGGGGAGGGCGAGGGACTTTTGTTTGAATCGAGTTTTGAAATGCGATTAGGAAGCATATCGGCAACAGGAGCAGGCTGATCCTTCACTGTGAGGACTTCAACCTGTCGGTGAGTCTCCTCAGACTCTGTAAAAATTGCAGAAAACATTCCTACCTCACGACTGCCTCTCAATTTAGTTGGGAATTCAGAAAATTCGCATCCAGGATGCAGAACTCCCTCCCGGACCGACCGAGTGCTGGGAGAGCACATATTAAATTAAATACAATTTGCCATGCTCGCAGATGTCATTGGCCACAGGCTGTCGTTCCGTTTAGTTACTCGCCCGATGAGAGCTTCACATCCGCATACACTTTTTCACGTTAATTTATGTGATGAGTTGGAGCTGTTTCCCCCCACCCACCTCCCCCTACGTCCGAACCATCAGTTCCTTTCACCATGTTTTTCTTGATGTCTTTCCAGAGGTGGGGCGGGGGACTGTGTGTGTGTGTCTACCGCCTCATCCGAATCACCTAGAATGGAATTTATAGCTCACTTGTCTTGGAATAGGCAAACACCTATGGTCCCTTTAGCAGTGGCGGCACACATGGCAACGGACGGGCGGAAGGTATCCTCTGCACAAACAGACGGGATGGATGAAAGTGTACGGGTATTTATTGTAGGATTGCAGGAAACAACATCTGGCCGTTATGGACTACGGTTTTATATGGTATCCCCTTGACCCACATGGTCGGACTAATAAAATCTGAATTTTGATTGTGTAGTCCTTAAGGGAGCCGTACCGGCCGGCGGGTGCGGGGGAAATGGGAAAAGTGAATGCGATGTTGCGTGCGAGAGAGGTAAGTGCAAATTGGAGAGGAAACAAGCGAAATTAATATCATCTGCTGTACGGGCGTACAGTAAACGGTTTCACCTTATCCCACGTTACACGGGGATGGGGAAAGAAAAGGTAAGGAGCAGCCGCCACTTAAGGCAATCCTTGAGCTTTCATTTTACTTATTGAATCGATCTTGGGTATCGGTTTCGAGGGACCTTGTGTATGGATGGCCGAAAAGCGAATCAAAATTTAGCGTGTGCATGTGTCTTAATTTTAGCAACTTAAGATGGAGCTTATACTGACTATAGAGTGGGATGTTGCCCCTTTTCAGGTAAATAGATTCACAGACTGTGCCTAACTCATTGAACTGGATCAAATTTTGTATAATTGGTATAATTGACGACACTTAAGTGACTGGGATTAAGTCACAGCAAGTGCCGAAGGTTGGTCCTGTGGATGGAAATGGGAAGAAAAGTTGGGCTGAGAAGAGTTTTCCATATTTGTGTAGTGTGACTGAAGTACGAGTCTCTAAGCTTAACCATTCGTCCGAAGGTGGGCCTAAGTGTGAACGGGTCGACAGTCCTAGCGAGGAGAGTATTCGGTGTAAATTCTTGAAGGGAAGGAATTAAGCTCGCTAACTCAGTAGAGCATTTTTTATTAAAATAGTTACAAAAGAATGATAAAGACCCAACACTTCATCAATATTCTAGCGAGTTGATTGATTTCGCAGCATTATTATGAATTCTATATAAAAAGTGCAGAGAGGTCTTAGGAGCTCCAGCCCAGATAGGAGCTTTTTACTCAAGTTATGGCGGACATGCGCCTTATATGTTGTTGCCAGATCAAAAGTGACAGACACTTATCTCTTGAAATCTCCTCTTCTTCTTCTTCTTGTGGCGCTACAGTCCGGTGTGGACCTGGGTCTCAACCAACATGCTTCTCCGGCCAGCACGGTCTTTCGCCAGCTGCCTCCAGTTGCGCACTCCAAGTTGGTTGAGGTCCTTCTCCAATTGTGTGCGCCACCTTAGCCTGGGCCGTCCTCTGTTGCGGTGTCCCAATTGCTCAGATTCGAGGACTTTTCGGGCCGGAGCAGTGGTGTCCATACGCTCTACATGGCCTAGCCATCCTAAGCGTTGCATCCGTAGACGCTTGACAAGGCTCATGCCGCTGTACAACTCATACAGTTCGTGGTTGAAACTTCTCCTCCAGATGCCATCAACGCAAACAGGACCAAAATTCGCAAAACTTCATTTAAAAACTTTTCTCTCGAAAGGACTAAAGGCTCCCTCATCCGCTTTAAGTCACGTCCACGTTTCCGCGCCATAGAGTAGGACTGGCATGATCAGCTGTTACATAAATCAAGCTTAGTCCTTCGAGAGAGGGCCTTATTAGTCAATTGCCTCTTGAGCCCAAAGAAACAGCGATTGGTAAGAGTGATTCTGTGTTTGATTTCGGTACCGATGTTGTTGTCCCAATTTACCGCAGAGCCCAGGTAGACGAAGTCCTTGCCTACCTCGAAGTTTCTGTTGCTTAGTGGTACCCTCTGTCCAAGACGTCGATGTCGTGCGTCCTTCCTTGTTGACAGCATGTATTTCGTTTTGCCCTCATTTACCACCAGACCCATTTTAGCCGCTTCCACTTCAATGCCAGCAAACGCGTCATTGGCGGCTCGCTGCGTTCGTCCAATCACGTCAATGTCGTCGGCATAAGCTTGCAGTTGAACGGACTTCTCGAAGTCGTGCCTCTGGTGTTGACCTGTGAGTTACGCACGATCTTCTCAAGGATGATGTTAAAGAAGTCACATGACAGTGCGTCGCCTTGTCTAAAAACTTTTTTGACACTAAAGGTCTCGGTGAGTTTGTTCCCAACCTAGATGGGAGTTCCAGTCTGTCATCCTACAGAATCTGACGAGTTTGGTAGGAATTGTTAAACTTGACGTGGCACGGTATAGCACGTCCTTATGCACACTGTCATATGTGGCCTTAAAATCGAGGAATAGGTGGTGAGTGTCGATTTGCACTTCTTGGGTCTTTCCAGGATTTGCCGTAGTGTGAAGAATTGATCGATGGTGGACTTCATCGGCCTAAAACCACACTGATAAGGACCAATCAGGTTGTTGACAAACGGTTTCAGGCGTTCACACAGTACGGCAGAAAGGATTTTGTATGCGATGTTAAGGAGACTTATCCCTCGATAGTCGGCGCAGTCGAAGCGGTCTCCTTTCTTGTGGACTGGACAGACGACACTGAGATTCCACTCATCGGGCATGCTTTCCTCCGACCATATCTCACAGATGAGCTGGTGCATGTGCCCAACCAGAACATCTTCAGCTGGTTTAAACAGTTTTGCGGACATTCCATCCGCTCCAGCAGCTTTGTTCGACTTCAGTCTCGATATTGCTATCTTGAACTCGTCTAAATCGGGGGGACGGAATTCTTGCCTATCATCGTCCAAATTAAGTGGAACATTCTGCCTAAAAGCGGGATTTGGGCCGTCATCGCCGTTTAAACGTTTGCAGAAATGATCTTCCCAGACTCTCAGCATCGATTGCGACTCTACTACTAGGTCTCCGTTTTGGTCCCGGCAGGCTTTGGCCCGAACCCTATATTCACCGGATAGCTGTTTCATCTTTCGGTGAAATTCTCGGACTTTATTCCTGCCATAGCACCTCTTTGTCTCTTTTACAGCGCGCTTCTCATGGTCTCTCTTTTTCCTTCTGAGAAGCCGGTGCTCTTCCCTTCTTTTCTGTTCGTAGAGCTCACGGACAGCTCTCGTTGTCCGATGCAGCGTTGCCTGCTAGGCCTCCTGTTTTGCTGCATATGCCTGCCTGCACTCGTTGTCAAACCATGGGTTCCTTCTAGGTGGCAGCGTAAAACCCAGCACATCAGCGGCAGCTTATTTGATGGCTTTTTGACAACGTTTCCATTCTTCTGTTATCATCAGTGCAGGCAGTGTCAAAATTTGGGAAAGTTTCAGAGAGACTCGGTTGGCAAAGATCCCAGCGATCTGTTGCGATTGTAGCCTAATGACGGCAAACTGTTTTCGACTCCGTTGCTCTCCCGATATCCGGGTTCTTACCTTGGCTACAATAAGGATACGGTCCGCGTCGATTCTGAGTGGTGGCATCATTTGACTTTTTTTTTTGCGAATCAAACTGGACAGCCACTTGAATGCTGCTTTATTTGTTTATTCTACTATTGGAGTCATTATGCATCGAAAGAAGCATTTTTTTTAATATAATTCCATTTTTAAAAATGAACAAGTAGCACTATCCATGCTGCCATGTGTGTTAAACTCTATCAATGCACAGTCACTTCCGCAGTTTCTGACATCAAATTCCCACAGTCAGTAATCACTCACCGTATCTTCCATATTGTACCATGGACCGCGTTCACTCAGCACGTTGGCGACGTTTGTCAAAATCTTAGTATCGTCACCTAATCCCGCTCACTGGACACATGACAAATTACTGGATGACAGAGTTCCAAAAGAAAGAAGAACCAACTGCGTGAGAAGTTTGGCGGCGGCGCTCGAAATAGGCGTCTCTCTTCAAAATCCACTTTTTTATCGGCAGCTCCCACCCCAGACACTCTGACAAATTGCAAAGTAGCGTGAACTGATGAAAACCACATTTGACACATTAAAACCACAGCTGGCCAAGCTGCGCTGCTTCTCCCCCAAAAACAAATAGTTTCCAAGAACACCACTTGCCTAGAGGAGTGCGCCACCCCTCCTCCTCCGCCTCCACAGTAATCGAATACACTTGTAATGAAAAGACAACATTTTTTTTTTGTCCGCGACTCTGTGCGCGCCGAGGGCCCGCGTTGTTTATCCCCATTTGGCACGACACGGCATGTGTAACAATTTAATTTATTGAAACGTTGAGATAAGCCGCCACACATTGGGGAGGGAGCGCTGAGTACTCCTGACATGTGGGAAAACTACGCACTGAGCTGTTTGTGGAACACCCGCGCCCAGTGGGGATGATCTAATGATTTTCAAAACCCCAACGCACGCATCGAGCAGCCCGGCAGCGGGAGCGAGAGCGAGAGCGAGAGCGACTCAATTGAACACTTCAGCCGCGATTAGTTGCCAATCAAATTAGCGGCGACTGTCGGGGTGGAAATACCATTTAGCGAGATGCCAAATATCACTGCCAGGTCGGCCAATCACGCCTACCCGCAGCGCCAAGATTCCTGCGCGGCGCATTCTTCGCATCACATTTATCTATCAATTACTATGCACGTCCATCAATCAGACGGCTACGTGCTGTGAATCTTTCATCGCCACCACCACCTCGTGTCATGTCAAGCATTCTGCAGCCGAAATCGCCTCGCTCGCCTGCATTGTAGAGCAGAGGCGCGGTCCGATGCTGCCATGGAATTTAGTTCAAGCGCTCGACGACTCGACGTTCCACCGCTGCGACCTTTCGACCCGCGAAATTGGCGTCAGCCCGGTTGGAGAATCTAGATCACAGCCAGTGCCTGTCTGTGGGAGGCGCAGCTAAAAGATAAACACCTTCGGACGCGCTGCTCCATCCCGTCTTCAGGTGAAGCGGACGCGCAAGGCTGCGCCGCGGTGGCGCATCTCTTTCGAGTGCCTGTGTTATTTTTGGCCGGTTCGCGCTAGTTTTTGCAATTTGTGCAAATTTTGTGTTCGCTCGTTCCGCTTGCTACCCCCCCTCCCCCCTCCCCGGGGGGTCCGCTTCGCTTCGGGCCATTTAGAAGCAGTCATAAGCGAGTCGATTGTCAAAATATTTACTAATGAACTTTGTGTGGAAAATATTTACGCTTCAAGTCCATCGATCAAAGCACCGGGTTATCAGACGCGATCCGGGGGATGCTATCCGCCGCGGAAGGAGTCTTCTTGAATCCTCTTGCCGCGATGATTGTTTATAATTAGCCACATGCTGGGATTCTTGAACACCTTCGGAGGCGGTTTGAAGCGATGATGGGTGATGCTGTTTACGTCTGGGGGGTGCACACGATGAACCTGGCCGACGCGCACGACGCGAGGCCGATCAAAGGAAATGTGATAGCCATAGAGATGAGATGAAATAAAATAAACACTAGCGGTATTATTGCCCTGCAGCGCTGAGCAATTTGCTGCTCGTTGTTCACTCGTGTCATGCAGATTGCATTAGCAGACACTTTGTGTGCCGGTGAATGGTTGTTGGGAGTGGGAAAGGAATTCTTGATGAATGCTGTGAGCTCTGTGTTTGGTGTGTGGTTGGGGGGGGCGAGTGGGTGTAGGAGGCTCTATATTGGATTTCGCAAATGATTGACTTTTGGGATCGCTTTGAAATATGACTGTAAACAGTTATAAGCAATTGATCACAGTTCGATGACAATGTGATGTGAGAAGACAAATTCTAGCTGCCAGTTCGAAACCCAGTCTTTCAAGGTCTGTGGTAGAAGCTCCAGAATGCAGCTAAAGTTGCTGTTACTTCAAAGAAAAGGACGTCCTTTGTGATGAAGTTCTTATAGGTCCACAACAGTGGCTATGCATAGCTCCTGCGCATTCACATTAAATGCAATGAGATTTTGCGTTCTCTTCCAGACAAAGCCCTTAATATCTGCAATGACCAGTCAGGAGCCCCCTAAGCTGCCTTAACCTCTTTTTTGTCTAAGTGAAGTATTTCCCGATGGGATTAGTGTGTGGTCAGCAATTGGATTGCCTTTAAGCCATTTGTGTCAGTGGCTTAAGTGAAGTTTGTGCTTCCATTCGTTAATCATTGTTTAACTTGCGGTTCAGCTGACGACGCACGAGGTCTTACGATATTCGCAGTAGCAACACCGGAAGCTTTGGATTCCGAAATTGACTTGCGCCCAGAACCCCTATACTGACATAATTGCGGTTGGCGTGGAATTGCTGTGCATAGTCACAACACTTTAAGAATCTGAAGTCTACAGAGTTGGGTGAGAAGGCCTAAGCCACGACAGGCCGCTCAGGCTATCCGAGAAGATTATTATTTCAGCGTCCTGGTACTTGTGCGTCGTTCTTATTGCTTTTCGTTATAAGGACCCAACTTTGGGTGTCAAGGAATTACCGTTTGATCAGAAATTCAAGTCAAATTTACAGTTCCGCTAAAATTTGAAGCGTAATCTACTTTCTAGAAGCCTATCTTGAAGTTTAATTGTAGTTTCAAAATTTGGGATACGACGTGCATGAGCAGCTTGTGAGACGATCAGACGCCATGATTAATGTCGACCGAGGCAGAGTTAATTTTCCGGCTGTATTGTAATTCTTCTACGAATGTCTAGCTGCATAGGATACTTTTTTTGGAGACTCGTAGAACCCGAATGACCATCACCCCTAAATTCCCAAAATTCCATTAAAATCCAAGATTCCGAAATGCCGTAAGCCCACAGGTGTTGTAAATACTGAAATGCCATAAATCACGAGAAAAACAAAAAATGTCGTAAAATTTAGTCCCGAAAACTCCTAAAAAAAATTCCGGGAAGTAGGTGACATGCCGCCTCCCGCAACCGCCCTGTTTTGAGATTAAGCTCTACTTCAGAAAATGCAATCTTCCACCAAATAAACATTTTTTTGGGCAAGATTTTTAAATATCAAAGATTTAGGCCGTTTCGGCATTTCTGGCATTTTGAAATTTTGACGTTTTAAGATTTTTGAGCTTGTGGGACTTCATTTTCTCTGGATTTTCGGCATTTCAAAATTTAGTTTTTTCGATTTTTCTGACCTTAGGACTAAACTTTGAGATTCTGGTTTCTCGGGATACAAAGTATTTTAGAAATTTGACCTTTCTGGGTGTACGGCATTTCAGGACTTTAGTCTTTCAGGACCTTAGGCTTGCATTTTGGATCTGCGGCATTTTGGGATTTTAAGTACTTCGGGACCTTGGACCTGTACTTCGGGACTGTGCACCTGTATTTCGGGACCTTGTACTTGAACTTCGGGACCTAGGATAAACGACATTTCGAAATTTTGGTCTTTCGGTATCCTAAGATTGCATTCTGGAATTGTAACTTTTCGGGAAATTGTCCATTTGGGATGTGCTCTATTTGACTATTTGCCTTTCAGAACAATATGATTTGAGCATTTCGGGACCTTAGAGATTTCAAAAATATATGACACTTCAGGATCTTGGATTATGGAATATTTAGAATGCATTTTGAGATTTTGTTGTTTTGAGACCTGTTACCTTCGACCTCTGAGACGCAAGGCATTTCAGGTTTTTTATGACTATATTTTCATAATCATAGGCCTGTATTTTCGGTGTATTTGTGGGTTTCCGAAAAATAGCAAACCGAGATGAACGATATGTCAGGAATTCAGCCTTTCAGCACTTTGGAATTGCATTTTGCAGTTTTGGCACCGCGAAATTTTGACGCTTTTGGAAACTTGTGCATTTCGTGCCTTTTTGGTTTCTGCGTTTACAGCATCTTTGGATCATAGCCTTAAAGGACTGTGTCTGAGGATTTTAACGTGTCGGCAACTATGCCATTTGGGTTGTACAACGTTTCTCGATTTTGGCCTCTTAAGACATTACAAGGTTAGGATACAGGCTTTGGGGCTTCTGTAGCATACGTCTGCGACAAAGCACTCATCATCAGGCGTAATAAATTTTAAGTCAACATTGTGTGTTTATAGGCTGCGAACAATATTTGAGACTTTTCTTTACATTAAACGGTTCCATACGTACAGGAAAAGGAAGTTTCAAACCAAGAGGTGGAGGCTTATATAAGCCTTAGACTTCATTAAATCACCACTCGTTTCACATTCTTCTAAGACAGATACCGTATAGACAATATCTGTCACAGAGTATTGAACAGAGTCCCTTGGACTTAACTGTCACTTTGGAATTTGCATTCAGTTCAGAAAAAAAAGGGGTGTGGAACTTTCTAAATTGACATGAAATCTTATTAGTTCGAAAAATTATTTTCTGGTGAAATAATTGACATACACCCGCACTGTCTTTACTGTGATCCAATCTGGAGATCCAATTTTCGCAAGATTTGGGACCGTAAATTGGCAATTGGTTAATCGTTTCGGGCTGTCCGGCGTCGACTAGCGACTTAACACATCCTCACAGAAAAAAGAAAGGCGGCCTTCAATCGCATCATCTTGGAGACCAATCCACGGGTCCTTAACGTGAGAATATGCAGTAGCCAAACGTTTCTTTTAATCCATCAATTGTGCCACGATCTGTGTGACTTGTTTCGCGTTTCGCGAATCAACGGCAATCTGGTTTTGTCCCGGATTTGCATGATTTTGAAGGGTTGTTCAGGCAACAGGCCTATTTGGCATAAAAAGCACATTCAAAGTTAACACAAACCACTTGACAGCCGACAAAGTGGCCTTCAGTTAAAATAGTGTTGCCAATTTTAATTTCTATACCTCTAATAAACGTTTCTGGAACAATTCTATTCTAAGCAAGCCATTGTTCGGAAGTCTGCTGATCAAACACTTAAGGACTTCAAAAGAATCAAAGAAATATTCTTTTTGGGAGACTCTACGGTTTGGCATCTTTCTATTGAACTGACCTTAGAAACTTCAACATGAACGTCTACTGTCAAACAACTTACTTCCCTGTCCCCTGCTCCACACTCTCTTTAAAGGATTAGCTACATGGCTTCAATGCGTTGGCATAAAATTCCTCAATTGTTCTGTGGCCACGTGCGGTAAATTTATTCCAAAACGAAAAACTTCATAACTGCTGTGTACTGCGCGCTCAAATTATACAATAACACACTGCTCGTTGACGGCCAGTGATCACAGGAGTGCGTTTCAAGCCACGAAATCCTTGTTATTCGATAATTTCATTAAATTCAAGTCAACTGCTGTGCGTAACGATGTGCAGTCGAATGTGCGTTCTGTGCATGATGATGCTCTTAATTGGTTTAACGATAAATTCAATTACAACATTCATTGAGATGGAAAATTGATATTGCCACGTGTATAAACACATAATTTGACCGGTTCGCTTCAATGCCAGGATACCTGTTTGCGGCCAGACCGGATGGGGCATATTTATATGTGCAATTTAATAAGTTTGGAAGGAAATTAGTGCAATTTTGATGAGTCGAATTTTTGAAAGGACGGGCTGAAGAGACTTCTCGACTTGACAGAACAAGGCACAACGTAGACTTTCTGACTTCGGTTGGCATAAATTCGGATAGGGAATTTTAGGCAAAAAGTACACCGGTTTTGAGGATCTCCAAGAGATGGTGAAGGAAGGAGCGGTGTATTTTAAAGAAGTGCCGAACCGTTAACTTGAGAGCACAGCTCTGCGCTTAAGCAGTAGTGCTTACAAAATATATAACACTGGCGTTCTAAATATCCTGGATTTACCACGATGAATAACGAGAAAAGGGCAAGCAATGCTGTCGCCAAACATGGTTTCGATTGTAAAGTTCAAAGGACAAAAAATCAGCTCGATGAGGCGGAAGAGGCGCTTACAGTCCTGTTCAACAATGGGCATGAAAAAGATCATTGCACTGTTCATTGGAAGACGGTGGCGGTGAAACATTTTCACAAAAGGGACCTCCATTCCGAAAAATCTTTGGTCTTTAGGTATTTTCATAAGCAACGCTTAAAAAATACTTTGAATAGGCGTTGATCGATGGTAAGGTGGAGACAATTACACAAGACAACCAATTTCGGTGTGTGTTGCAAGGGTATCCGACATTTACTGGAACAAACAAAAACCAGTGGAGGGAGCTTGCATCGGTGAATCGAAAAAGACCGTCGACAGCGGTTAATTAGAAGGCCTATTCCTTAAGCTGATAAGGGTGGTTAAGTTATCGTGAGTCAACGACATGATGGGTTGGATTAGGTTAGAGCGAGTGGTTGCCACTGGGTATCAAGACTTAGGTTGACTTTGGGCCCATTGGAACGCCAAGGGTCTCCCTAGTAACCTTAAAGCCAGTCCAAGCTAGTTCCCACACTCATATCTCTGAAATCCCCAAGGTCACCAGAGAAGTACCTTCTTCGGTGTTTCTTTTTCGTCTTTTCGCTTGGCAGTCGCAGAAGAGGCAAGAAATGGTTTTAAGCTCAGGTTCTTGCTTATTCCTACTGCTTTTGCTGATGTCATGTTATTGGGTTTTGACGGAACAAATTAACTACAGCCAACAAGGGACCAAGACCTAGCTTCTACAACAACTACTTGTGTTGTGTGCTCTACTGTCCTCTTGCGAGTAGAATGGACCTGCAGTTTTTTGTCGACTCCGAACGGAGAGATTTGAGAAGCTCTTCATAAACAATTGATAGTCCCTGAGTGTTGTCAGCAAATGGTAAGAGGTGGTGCCGTGAAAATATGCAGGGTGCCTCATCCTTACGCAGCTTCGCCACGGCGAGCCTAAAAGCATGTGTCAATGCACTTTGTCTAAGCAAAAGAAGTAAAGATAGAGTTTAAAATTGAGCTATGACCAAAGTGCCCAATTGACAAGTGAAGTTCTCACACCATTTTGAGGATCGTTCACTCAATGTGTGTGCTTTGCCGATGCAACATTTCACGACTGTAGTGAAGCCATGTCACCAGCGGAAGAGATTAAGGATTTGGTACCATGCCTGACAAGCTTATCAGCCTCGCAATACTCTTCGATTTCAATATATTCTGAGACCCATACCCTGCGCATATCAAACTACTTGACCATCTCATCAGGTGGCACTTGAGGAAGATGTTTGAATGGATCAACATCCATCCGCCGAACGAATTTGATTGCAGTTTGGCTGTTAGAACAGATATTTTGGCATTGTTCCTCATCCATGACAGTACGTCTTTGATGAGCAATATATCTGTCGATTGGATTTAAAGGGAAGGTGTAGATCTATGGGAATAGCCTCCATTTCACATTTAGGTTAGCCGTAGATATACAGAGTGGGTACAAAGTCCCAGTATGACCTTTCTGCATGTGCTGGTGGAGAGAATCCTTCTTCAGAGATGGGTTGAGAAATGATAGCACGTAGAAAGTTTGCTGTTAAAATTGGAAAGGCGACTTCTAACACTATATTCAACGTTAAAAGTGAGCTTCAGAGCGATGTTAACACGCCGATCCAATTCGCGGTTGTTCTGCAACGTGAATTCGATTAGATTCAGTGAATGTGCTACGACTATAAACTAAAGGTTAATTTTCAGAAGGATGAATCCTTCCTGTTCCGTGCATGAAAGGCGGTGTAAGTTCCCCATATTGGATCCACAGGAGCGACCATTAGCTGTGAGAAGTGTAGAGCTTAACGTTGGACAAGTATGACAATATCCATTCAGCCGCAGGTTGAACAAAACCTAAGAAGCTTCAATATTAAAGTGATCTGCTACATAGACCTTATCCGGCAGATCATGATCTGGGGTTATCTCGTGTGTTTCGTGTGCTTCCCAGTTGAAACAGCGATGGCATTCTAGAAACCGTGTCTTTGGGCATGCCTGAAGAAATACCACGCCTCAGAGTCTGAGTCCATCGAATTCGATCTATCCCAACGATGTATGGTAGAATGAAGCACAAGACATAATTTTATCAAAAGACTGATGGAGGGCCCCGACGAATAGTTAAATTTTTGGAGATGTCTACCCCAACAATCATAAATCGCCGAAATGGGCATGTACTTACAGACCCTCTCCTGCATCTCAGATTGATCGACTTTATCGCTAAGTCTGGAAGGGTATTCCCTGATCTTCCACTTGGTAAGCAATGGACACAAGACTTCATTTTTACTACAGCAGCGGACTCGAACAGTCTCCCCGTCTGCTCTATACATAGCTACTCGTGACAGGGTATATAGTGCAAAAGGGTGCAGTTCTCATTGCGTTGACTATGCCATCTTTGCCTTCATTGAAAAATTTGTTTTAAACAGCGGTGACATCACCGAAAGGTAAAAAAAAAAGCAGTCCAATCAAATAAGTAAATTCTAGTGTCAACTTTATGTAAGTGTGAGCATCCAACTTGCATTTTAGCGCAAATTCCGAAATCTGTAACTCTATTCCCATACCAAACATATAGCATTTCCATCAACTGTGATAACTCCACAAGCCTGATGTGCACAAGTGCGTATTGGTTTCAACAAGCCCAATCTTTTACCAGAATGTGGTTACCCTTCAATCATGTATGAATTCACTGCCATTAAGACTTAAGTTTAATGACTTGTTTTTCTTTTCTGTTGCTTTAACGATACATTCTCTAAAACCTCTATTATAGAAGTAAGGCGAGAAGGTATCAAATAATTTTTTTTTTTGTCCGACTAAGCGGGTCAAGGGGGAATATTGGCTTGAAAGATCTGCAGACCGCTCGATCCTCCACCATAGACTCTTACTCATCAAGAGCTTTTCCCAAACTCAACTAGACAGGTTTATGGACTTGACCAACCACATCGCCCAGGGTCTGCCAAGTGGCCACCTACGAGATGAAATCGCGTCTGAGGCACGCTTCGCAAGTCCTGATGAAGTGGACATCCCAACCACTTAGCCAGACTATCGAATTATACTCCTTTCCATCCGCAGAAGCTTGTGGCTCAGCAATGAATTCCCTCTACAATGTCGAGTCCACACTCTATTCCAGCGCTTCAACAGTACCTCATCAACTTGCATTCACAATCTTATTTATTCGGTCTTTACCCCAACTTCGTGACCATAGGTGACAGTAAGCGAAAAACTGATAACAGTGCGTGCAGCGTCTCATACGGTAGCTTATCCTTAAAGCTAGCAATTCAGCTATGCCTGTTGCCCTATTGCCAGAGCATCGAGAGGAAGACGCTATAAAGTGTTCAGATTGTGGCATAGACAATGTTGTCCATTTCCCAAATGAGAAACCTGCCCAAAATCAAGGACTCCATCTCATTTAACAAGACAGACGTGATTTATTTCAAAGTTCCCCTTTCCTGGAACAGTGGATGCACATGTTTAGTCAACCCCAGCACTTGCTGTTGCCGGTGCCTACTCAGTTCCGGATTCCCATCAATTACCGTCAGTGACTCAGAAAAACCACAACGTCTGAGCGTTGTCGTCTCGAGACGATGGAGGGCAGAGTACTCCGTTTAGCTTTGCAATCCGATCTTGTCTTCCCACATTTCCACACACACACAGACACACACGCGTGTTCCCCCTCTCCAAAATAGATCACATCGCGCGTAAGTGCTCACGACCCGACCGCATGTATCCCCTTAAACAGAGACATTGTATCTAACTCGTTCTGCGCAGTGTGAATGCTTCTTCTACCCCTTAATTAAAACAACATAATCTCCATGCACGAGTTATGTCACAAATTGTGTGCGTGAGAAAAAATCTTTACCCGCTGCGTTGCGTTGATTCGGATGCAACAGATGGCGACATTGCTCAGTGGTGATGTCAACAAATGTTACTTGTGATCGCTGAGTGCGTGTTTGGGCTGTGTACCCGCACCTGCAAACAGAGATTCGTTTTGGAAGACCATAACTGTAGGTACTTGGATTTTTTCTTGCTTAAGGCCAGACTCCAAAAAGATGCCATTGACAGCTCGCTGTGTAAAAGCAGTCACGACATTGTAAACTGCTTAAGCCAGCTGGATGGACTTTTTAAAACAATGTGCCTCTAGTTTGAGAGTTTCACATGATCTTCTCAAGAATGGTATTAGATGGGGTCACAAGAAAGGGCGTCGTCTTGTCTAAAATCTGTTTTGACATCAAAGCTCCCAGTCAGGTCAGTAACGATCTTGACGAAGTAAGGATCCATCGTCATTTCTACACAATCTGCTGAGTTTGTTAGGCACACACGTGCATGATATGTGCTTACCCCTGGGGGCTTGGGGGCTTTCAATTAACGCAACATCATCTTATGTCGAATGCTCCAGGATACAAAGTCCACAAGGCGGTGTAATCTCTTCTCTTCATGATATGGTGATCTTGGCATCTTGGCATCTTTGGCAAGTTTCCGGCTGTGATCAGTGACATCATGAAGATCACTTTTAAGTGAAGTGAGTGCTCAATCTACAGTCCCTAGAGCTAGTTTCTCAAAAGGCTTTCCAACTCTTATCTCCGAAAGAGAGGAATAACATAGTGGGCGGATGAAGAGGAGCACGTGTGCTTCCAACATTCCTGAAGTCCCATCTACCAATTCCAGGCAGAATTTCGAAAAGGTTGTCGTCAAAAAAGTCAAAAGGCACTAAAGTTTGTCACATGCCTTGATTGCCAAGCACCCATCGTCGATGTAGACGATGATGGAACTGGTAAGACAGGCTTTGCACTGTAGAGTCTGTACACTACTTCGTTGTGTATTCAGTTTTCTTTTTCAGTCCCGATCTAATGGAGAAATCTCTCCCTTTGATGTCTTTCAAGAAGCTGTCCGAAGACATCTCTCAGTTTATAAGAATAAGATTCTCGATTTCCTTGCTTTTGAGCAAGTTGAAATTGTTTCGAAATTGCTTGCTGAGTCGCCCCTATCAAACATCATACTCGAGAAGTTCATGCCTAACTCACAAGCCAACACCAGAGGCACGATCTTCCAAAAGTCACTTTAATCGCTACCTTACGCCGACGATGACGTGATTGAACGTCAATGAGGCTTTTGCTGGCATTGAAGCAGAAGCGGCTAAAATGGGTTTGGTAGTTAATGAGGGCAAAAGGAAGTATATGCTGTCTTCAAGGCAGCACAAACTTCGAGGTAGTCAAGGACTTCGTCTAGCCGACAATAACACCAGTACCAAAATCAAACGCAGAATCACTCTTGCCAATTGCTGTTTCTTTGGGCTCAAGAGACAATTGAGTAATAAAGCCCTCGCTCGAAGAACTAAGCTTGCTTTATATAACACCTTGCTCATCCCAGTCGTACTCTATGGCGCGGAATCGTGGACGCTTCTAAAAGCGGATGAGGAAGCAACCGGGACTGTAGCGCCATAAGAAGAAGAAGAAGTGATGGCTTTCAAGATCAGTCCCAATTTCCATGCAGCACCAATAATAAATCTAAAATCACGATGAATCACCCTTTCTGTGTGTTTGTATGTTTAAAATGTTCTTCCAGGTACTTCAATTTCGGATTGTACTCCTTCGTGCATAGCAATACAATTATTGTCAACTTGAAAAGTACCTTGCTGGTCAAATTAGGATTAACAGTCATCCTGTTGAAATGTAAAAAATTTCCTTAATCTCAAAATACAAAACGAATCTTAAAGAGAAAACCTTCAAACCTTCCTCGTCAGTAAATAAAATATCCTTCCTGCTACAACTTCTACTAACCGATAGTAGTATGAGTGTGGGAAGTGCTTAACTTATTACATCACGTAAGAGTAGTAACCTTATTTTAGATGTTTAAACTCAAAATGAGCATGATTTCTTTTATGGGACTGAATATGGAGTAGTTACATCGCTCGTATAAGTGGGACAGTTGACCACAACAATAAAGCGTTTAATAACGCCTTGCGATGCGGAATATTCAAATGCTATCAGTCGTACGGTTTTTAGTGGACAATGTCTGTCAGAATTCTTGATCAAAATGAAATTAACTTTCAGAGACATGTATGGCGGATGATGCTTCTGTCTTGTAAGCGATTGTTTATTACAATATTCGATGTGAGTGAGCAGTTAAAAGTGAAAAGAATCCCTTCTGTCCTACTGTATGAGAACTTTGAAAAATTATTGAGTTGTGAGCGCTAGTATTTGGCACATGATAAGCACGCTTTTAAAGGTTGATTCTTTAGATATTATCTTTTTGGCAACAATGGTTTAAACAGCCTACGCATGTGTTTTGTTTCACAGTCAAACATTTTCAGTTTGGTTTATAATTTAACCACGAATCATCTAACAAACGAACAACGCTTGCAAATTATTGCAATTTATTATTAAATGCGTGCCCTGTTAAGGAAGTTCATCGCGCACTTCTTCCACTTTATGATCAGTTTAATCGACCCACTCAAACGGCTATTCGGGCTATTGTGACTAAATTCTGCACCAAATTTACATTGTTGCACATTAAACCAACACGCTTACGTAGAGTGCGAACTGAAGAAAATATTGCAGCTGTATCGGCAAGTTTTAATGATGACCATCAATTATCGCAGCAATTGGGCCTCTGTTACTCAACAACGTGGACAATTTTTCAAAAGGATTTAAGTGTGATGCCTTTCAAAATGCAGCTGCTGCACGAATTGAACCCGAATGACCTTCCGAAACGTAAAATTTTTGGTGAATGGACTCCTGGAAGGTTGGCCGAAGATTCACTTTTTTACCGAAAAATTGTGTTCAGCGACGAAGCTAATTTTTGGCTCAATGGGTACAAAAATTAACAAAATTGTCGATTTTGGAGTGAATATCAGAAAGTCACAATTTGGTGCGGTTTATGGGCTGGTGGCATCATTGGACAGTACTTCTTCAAAGGTGATGCGAATCGTAACGTAACTGTGAATGGTGAGCGGTACCGTGAGATGATATCCAACTTTTTTTGTCCAAAATGCAAGAGCTTGACTTGCATGACTTGTGGCTTCAACAAGACGGTGACACATGCCACACAGCACGCGCAATAATGGACTTATTAAGAGGCGAGTTCGGTGATGATGAACATATTACATTTGGGACCGGTCATTTGGCCGCCTAGATGGTGCGATTTAACGCCTTTAGACTATTTTCTGTGGGGCTATGTTAAACCTTATGTCTAAACAGACAAGCTCGCTTCAATTGTCGCCTTGGAAGACAACATTGAAGCATTTATTCGTCAAATACCGGCCGAAATGTTGGAAAGAATATGCCCAAAATTGGACTAAGCGGATGGACCATTTAAGGCGCAGTCAAGTTCAACATTTTCATGAAATAATCTTCAAACATTAAATTATATGGACCGTACTATCGATTCACATAAAAATTTCATGCAGTATTTTGAGTTTTATTTGTTTTTTTTTTTTGAAAATCTTTCCTATAGCTTTTAAAAAAATCACCCTTTAGAACAGTGCTGGATATTTTTCTCCAAAGTAGGTGTCATAGCGAAAATTTTAAAATTGGCAGCCCAATAGACAGTCAACCATTCATATTTCACACTGTTTACCCTTTTAAGACTCATTCTCATGAATTTCCTTATTACAGCATCAGCACTTAGTCCTTATTTCTCAAGCACACTCTAAAATAGAAGAAACCTTGGGATCTTCTAAAATTTCCTAATTTGTTCATAAGAACCTAAGGACTCTAAATTGCGGACTAGCTAAGAAGAAGCGGGGCTTACTGACTTTGACTGTGAACATCCGTCGATAAGCCATTCTCTGCAAAGCAAAGCCCAAAAGAGGCATGTGTCTTCGACTGGAAAATCCCATTTCTCCTCAGAAAGCACACATTCTATCTTATTTTCGAACTTGATGTTAAGCATACTTTCTCATGTGCTGTTTTCGGATCAGCAGTCTGACTTCAAAAAAGAGTATGATTGATTTTTCCCATGGTCTACGAGCATTACTCATTCATCGGCTATACCTCCAAGGACAGCCTTTTGGATGCAACTCAAATGTACTGCAAATTATGCAAATAGAACAAACTGTCACAAGGGTTTCAGAGGCAAAGACTGCTAAAGACACATGCCTCCTTCTCTGTGGCTTCAATTCTTACTTGGCTTGTTCTTGCCGCAGAAAAGAACCCCAACAGTATTGGACAGACACTTAAATCTCAGTCCACTCTTTCTACGACTTCTCACACTTGACACTTATCAACGTCAAGACTGAAAACTCAGTTCCATCTCTTTAAGGGCGAAAATAACAATTCTACAAGACCTATTCGGAAACTTATAAAATTATATTTGTTTCAGAAACATTCCCAGACACAGGAGTTGTCCGCCTCCGCATCAACTGTCCTGAAGAACACAACGTTTTCGAGATAAACAAATTCAACGAAACTTCTGTGAAAACATTCAAACCCCTCCCCCTGGAAAAATAAGCAACCGGCGACCATCGACAAGAAAACAAAAGCAAAACGAACAGAATCCAATAGGAAATCCTTCTTTCTCAATTGCCCACCCGATCGCCACCCCTAACACCCTCAAATTCAATCAATAGCCGAACACGAAGTCATACTCGTAACATTCCCCAAAGACACCGAAAGGATTCACGGTCATCGATCAGAATTAATGAAGATTCCTCATTGCTTAATCCGACTTTGCTCCGCTCTTTGTTTTCGTTTCGCTTCTTTGTCATCCATTCGTGATGCATGAGTGCTTAAGGATTTATTACAGTTTTCAAGTACTTCACACGGACTGAGTGACGAATCGAACAAATGGAACCAAGTCTTCATCCGCCACCGCCACCGCCACCGTCGTCAGCCAGCACCAAAGAGACGCAGAAAAAAAGAAATAAGCCCGAAGACCGAAATTAGATCATCACTCTTGTGGTGATGGGAAGAACGCCTGTCTGTTTGGCTGCTTAAATAAACACAACACACACTCGCGCACACACTCGGGGCCGAGCAAGTGAAGGAACTCAATTGGAGTAGCACCGAGCGGCAACAACAATTAGGGGGCAGCCACATCAACACACACCAGCCCCATGTGTGTAGGGGGAGGGGGTAGGGGAGCGAAAAAAAATTAGGCAACCACGTTCTCAAGTACGGCAATCTTCCCGAGCCGGGGCATGTTTCTCGCTGGATAAAAACTTCCGATGACACCATGTCCATCGGCTGTCACCCCGGCTGCCGTATGATGTGCTGCTGATGGTAGAGACGTCTGACAGCACATGTGAGAAGACCACGCAGACGATGTACGGGCACAAGTGCACGCCCAGACAAGTGGCTAAAGAGTTGAAAAATGTCGAAGTCACATGGATCATTGGCACTTGTAAGCCGATCGTGATACAATGTGGTTTTGTGCTGCTGAAGGTTATGACGAGACGTGAAGGAACGCTGTCCGGATGTGTCAAAAGTGATCGCGGGTGAGCGGGTGCCATTGGATTGACTGCAGCGTCTATGAGCGCTCTAGGGTCAATTTGAATAGCGCGTTCAGATGATTGACGCTAACTGGTTGTTATCCCCTTCCTTCTGTCAGAGATCAAGAAATTGAACATCTTAATGGGGTAGTTTTTTTTTCTCATGTCACTTGTCTCTGATTTGCAAAGGTTCATGATTTTCTTAGACAGGGCAGGGTGTCCTGCTTTTCGAAAACAATTGGTAAGACTTTTATGTCAACATTGGTAGCCCTTGGTTGCCAATTCCTCTTGCATCTTAGCTGTCCAACAGTTGGCAGAGTTGATTAAACTGAATTCTAAGCATCGAATGCGACGCTACTGCATGTCGTCCGTTTCCTTTCCGCCTGGCTTCGGTCTGAGGCTTACCTTCTTCTTCCTCTTCTCCTTGTGGTGCTACAATCCACGATCTTTCGGTAGCTCCCTCCAGTTGCGCACTCCAAATTGGTTGATGCCCTTCTCCACTTGTGCGCGCCACCTTAGCCTGGGCCGTCCTCTGTTGCGTTGTCCCAATGGCTCAGAGCTCAAAGACTTTTCGGGCCGGATTAGTGGTGTCCATACGAACTATATGTGCTCGCCAGTTTAAGCCTTATATCCGAAGACGTTTGACCAGGGGTATGTCGCTGTACAGGCCACAGAGTTCGTCGTTGAATCTTCTCCGCCAGATGCCATCAACGCAGAAGGGACTAAAAATCGAAAGCAAAATATTTCTCTCGGAAAGTCTAAGGGCTTCCTCATCTGATTTTAGTTCCGCTTCTATCCGCCGAATATCTGCTTTATATTTTCAAAAAATTTTCGGACTCCATTCCCTTATTCTCAAAAGCGCGCTTGTCCGGGTGATTCTTTTCCCCTCCGATCTTTCGATCTTCTCAGTTCGTTGAGGGTACGAACAGCTTTTTTTTTCGCCGCGTTGTGATGTCAGGCTTCCCTTGGTGATGCATGCACCTGGCTGTACCCGTCGTCAAACTGTGGGTATCTTCCAGATGGTGTCGTAAAACCCAGAACGCTAATGACAGCTTCTTTCAATATTGTAGCTTCTGGACAATGTCTCCGTTGTTCTTCTATTGTCAGTGCAGACAGCTCCGGACTTCCAGACATCTTCAAGGAGTCGCAATCGACAGAGTTTCTAGCGAATGAGTTCTTACCTTAGCTCGCACAAGGAACAGATTCAAGTCGATGTCGGCACCACAGAAGGTTTGCACATTGAGAACACGGGAGGAGTGTCTAACGTCAATCAGACGGTTGCTTGATCAAGAGATCGCCAGGTTGGAGTTGGAATGTGTGAACAGCGTGCTTACTACAAAGTGACTCCATCTCTACTCCAAGCCCACCAGCCTTAGCGCGTTTCCAGATGTGATGGTCTATGGTCTACCCAAATGTGCAATGAGGAAAAAATGCTAAAATTAAGAATAAATTGGCATCGTCCTTGAAGACGAGGGGGTTTTGATTGAAGTTGCAGCAGCACCATCATTGTGAACGTAAACCAATTTCAATTTTGGTTTTATACACAACTCTTCTTCCAATGCTGACGCTAGTGTCTGGGACTTGCCCCGCTCATTCTCTTACCAGCTGCCTGCAATTCAGCTCCTTAACCCTAGAAAGGTAATCATATTTTGAAGTACGTTAAAGTTATCATTCGTGGAATCAACGATGTAAAATTTAAGTTGAATTTTTTCGAAAAGTTATGATCAAATTCTTGTAGATGATGCAGGTCCTTCATTTTGAGCAATATTTTGGTGAACATTAGTGCCAAGTTTCCAACACTAAAAGTTACACAGAAGGTAATCTACGCCGTTTCGACGAACATTTGCGCAATTTTTCACTTACCTTTGAACATGTGCCAATGAACGTCTGCATACAATGAGAACTTATAGATGAATGAAGCTTCACGAAGAATAAAAGCGATCGAGAAAAAGGGTAAAGATACATTAAAAGAAGAACAACTCTACCAATGGTGTCTTCAACTTCTTTTACAAGTGGATGGGATTAACGACTCATTGTCCAATCTGAACACTGAGAGAGCTTTAGAGATTTTTCCCTGGCAGTTAGTAGTTTTTAAGTCAGTAACTCGACGTCGAAACCTCGACATTTAGTGTGCCAGCCGACGCATAGGCCACAGTGTGGCTACAATATGTACACGACGTCTGTTCAAAGAATAAGGTGAATTTTCAAATTCCGCATGATACGTACATGCGTTTAATGTTTTTTTTTAATTTGGTATGGTGGAACACTCGTCTCGAATATATATTTACAGTTTCAGTGATGTGATGGCGATTTCCAGCTGTCGAAAAAAATGCATTTGCATTTACTTTTGTGTATTTGTCGCCCCCGAATTGTCAATACTAATGACACTCAAATTAGAATTCATGTAAGTCACAGTCCAAATGTGTAATAACAAAAAACTCGTGTCGAATCGAATCGAGTTTTACTCGCGCACTGAGGGTTTCGTCGATTTGTAACATTTGAAAGATTTACCAGGGAATATTTAATAGGAATATTTAAAACGAATATGTACGTATGTGCATAAAATATATAAAAGATCTTTTTGAGATCTTGAGAACTTCAGTTTTATAGGTTGGTTTAAATAACATCCAATGAGGACGGTAGATACGAGGTCTGTTCAAAAAATAAGGTGCCTTTTTATATTTCACGGGCTATGAAAATTCGATTATCGATATGTTTTATTTTGTTATGTTGGTACACTTGTATCGAACATATGTTTACAGTTTCAGCATATTTATTTTGTTTGTGAGAGGCATAAAAGTTAGACGTGTTTTGTGTGATCGGCGACTTCATGCTGTTGAAAATATGCACTTGCATTCAAATTTGTGTGAAAAATGGGATTAAGTGTTTAAAGTCACTTTAACTGTTGACAGTGGCATACGATGAGTGTACTCTTAGTCAAACAAATGTTTACAACTGGAAAAAGCTTTTTAAAGAAGGTCGGAAAATGTGAATGACGACGTTCGCTCTGGACGCCCCAGCACATCAACGATCGATGAAAATGTTGAGAAATTGAAGAAAATTTTTGTGGAGAATCGCTATTAGAGAAGTTGCAGAAGATACGAAGGTTGCCTTTTTTTATTTCAGGATTGGGCAACCCTAGTGTTGCAACCTGGCAACTGCCAGCTCTATCGCTAAGTTTGGCATTTTTAAGGTTATACGTACTCAGAACGTTTTGACATATGAGCGCTCTTTGTGTTGTTTACAGTAAAAGATTCATCTCGCTCAAAAAATAGAATTAAATCGTGAAAATTTTCGTGCGATTATTTTTTACAACTTTCGACGTGCATTAACTCAACAACAGTGCATTGATGAACTTAATTTAAATTTTGGCTATGAAGCTCCATCAAGGACCAGTGTTTATCAATGGTATCGTGAATTCAACTAAGGTCGTAGTTCACTCCAAGACGAATTTCGTGAAGGTCGTCAAAAATCAGTTGATGTTCCGGAAACAATTGATGCTGTGTGCCAACTAATATTGCAAGACCGTCATGTGACCTATCGTGAGATTAAGACAACCTTAGGCATTACAACCAATTTTGCATGAACATTTGACCGTCAAAAAAATTTGTTCGCGTTGGATCCCACACAATTTGTCAATCGCTTAAAAAAAGGCCCGTGTCGATTGGTCGAAAGATATGTTCGAAAAATACGATCACGGTGCTTCGGAACACGTCTATGACATCGTGACTGGTGATAAATCGTGGATTTACGCGTATGAACCCGAAAGTAAGCAGCAGTCGACTGTAGGGGTGTTTCAAAATGAGCCATCATATCGGCATATCGGTTTGCTCATGCCATTCAATTTTTTTTGTAAATTTTAGGCAGCGTTCGTTCTAAAATTACTGAATTTTGGTCATTGCTTGTTCGTTACAACGCTGTAATCATGCCTCATCCACTGTATTCACCAGATTTGACCCCACCCCCACCCCCTTTGACTCTTTTTTCTGTTCACAAGTTTGAAGAAACCAATGAAAGGACGGCGATTTGCGACGGTTGAGGAGATACAAAGCGAATCGCAGAGAGGGATCAAGGGTATACCAAGAAGTGCACATCAGAACTGCTCCGAGGACTAGAAAAAAACGCTGGCACAACTTTTTTGAAATGATTTTAAATACTGTCCGACTTACACGTCGCGAATCAAAAACTGTTTTTTCCGATATAATTTATTTTACACCGTCTTGTAACAGGTTCAAATTCAAACTAAACTCAGACCTACTTCGCTTCCCATAGGAAAGTTTTCTTCCAACCGTCCAGCCAGTAGAATCATCAGTTTTGTGTTGGCACGAGTATTTCGGTGTGGCGCAACATGATCCCGGTGCGATGCAACCATTCCCCTACCATAGGAGCAGAAATGCACCTAAACAAAGTGTGTCAGCAATTCTCGAACCTTGCACTAAGTTCAGGGTCAAATGCGTCTTATAAACTTGTGCCATTGGATGATGAGTTTTGTCAACAAACGGCCAACCATCCATGTTTCCGCATCTGTCAGGGAAAATCAATATTTTCCAGTGCAAATAACACGTCTTTCAAAACAGAGAAACATCTCAATCTGAAAATAGCACCGAAAAACGCCCCCTGCTCGTCCCACGCCCAAAGGGAGATCACTTAAATTAACAAAATAAATAATCCAGAACCCGAGCTACTCAAAATCCGGTAAGACCATGTACGCAACTATTTATCTATTCATCTACACTGTCTCTACCAACAGCACGCAGACATCTAAGACGGCGAAAAGTATCCCAGGAATTTCCAATCAATTCTAATTGCCAACGCATCAGTGAAACAGATTCCATTCGAATGGCACGTGGGGCGATTATTCAATTGGACTCTCGCTCACTTCAGCGATATCCCAAATGTGAATATTTAATTAGATACTATCTGCACAGTGAGGCAACAAGCAGAAGAGAGCGGCAATAAATTATTTTAAATGGTCCTCGCTACCCCCAAGTGCCTGAATGCACTGTCCTTACGTTCCCCTCGCATGGGGGTGCGCTTGATAAGTGTGACCCTATCACATAGTGATGTCATTGCGTAACTTGGAAGATTTATACGCGCCGGCGAAGGCACAACATTTTTGAGTTCTGTTGAAATTGATGAGTCTTGCGCGGGCACATGTGTGTGGTTCACTGGAACTTGACCTCAGGAGAGAACTATTTCCTTTCTGGATGTGGGATGGATGATTGGTAGTCCCTTGTTCGACGAGTGACGAAGATGGTGGAGCTCCAAAAGGAAGCAAGTCAAGTACCTTTCAATTCTTTTTTGGAATTCAAACGAAAAGGACTTCAAACACCGAACGGAAAGTCAGGAAGCGCAGAAAAATGCATCCATCTCAGTAATCGCTGCTGTTATTAAAGTTTCCGCTTCAGCAGTTTCGGGAAAACGCAGCCACTTCGTGCTGCGACTTCTGACAGACTAACAAATTAGGGAAACACAACTTTTTCATTTTTTTTTTTGTTTTCCTCCTTCGCCGAGAAGTCCTGCGAAAAGTTTTACGCTGCTAATCACAGCGAAGCAATAAGGTGGAAAATGAAGAATTTAAATGAATATCCTTGAGATGAAAGTGCGCTAGGTTCGCGTTCGGTTGCTGTTGGGCGCCATCAAGGTGCCGCGGCAGCATCAACGGGGGAGGTGAAAAATTACACGCATTTTTTTCGCTCTTCTTTCGTTTTCCTTTTCCCCTGTTGGGTGGTTCATTCCTCAAATCACACATCCCGCAGTTTAGTGTCTCCCTTGGGCACACATCACACGATTCCTTGAAAACAAACTTCAATCCAAACACCGACTGAAACCGTGTGTCAAATGCATTTCTCACCACAAAATGCTCATCCGACACGTGTTCGCATGAGTTCAAATTTTTGTTTATAATATTTCAGTGCAATTGACAGCTGGACCTCTCGAGGGAGTCGAGCGCTGGCTGTTGTTGTCCTTAATGTGCGGCGCAAGTATGCAAGGATACAATTAAAATGATATTCTCTTAACTAAACGTATCGAAAGTAAACAGCGAAAGTATCCCTTTGGTGGGCCGAGACACGTCTGCACCTTTTCTGCGGCAGTCTCGTTGTCACCCCATGTTAGGTAATCGGCACGTGGCAATTAATTTTTGCCGTAATTCGGAGTGTTGCATCGAGTGACGCGCGTCTGTGGATGAACGTGTGCGTGTGAGGCTGTGGAAATTATTGAAATTTATGTTTCTGAGCGAAGTGGGTTGGGTGCATGCTTCTCAGCGACATGGGCTGAGTGTGAACCATCACCAGGGGGGTTGGTGGTCTGTGGCGTTTTTTATGCGGCATCAAATTGTTTTGACTGTTGTGGATTTCTAATTTTAGAATATTAGTGGGAGACACTCTGAGAAGCAATAACAGCAAAGGGGAAAGACAAGGAAATCCATTTTTTAACAGATCTACGAGCCAACGGTACTACTGCAGTGAGCCCCCACTTAAGTGGACAGCCAAGGGACCGACAATTTTTGTCCACATAAAACGAAAGTCCGTTTAAAAGGTTAAGCTTTAACAAAAAAAACATGTTTTTTTAGAGTCTTGAGGTCCTGTTCACGAGTGATGGGAGGATGAAATTCGCCAGGCTGGGTCAACTTTGACGAAGCTTGAAAGATCAGTGGTGCAGATATCCACTTCATCACGATTTCTGAGGGTGCCTTAGATGAAATTCCATCAGGTAAAAGACCGCTCGGCAGACTCAGAGCCAAGATCGTTGGTCAAGTCTCCTGATAGTGCTTGGGCATAGCTTCTGATGAGTAAGAGTCGATGGCGGGGGATCGAGTGACCTGGAGATATCACAAACGCATTTTGCTCATACCACCCGTTAAGTGGAACGTACAGATCACTGCAAAAGATGATGATGATGATAACACAAAGTGATAAGTAATAATAATTTTTTTGGACTCTGGTGTGGCATGGGCCTGTGCACACAAGGTAATGTCGTTGAACACACTTAACATGGTGAGCTGCCAACACTATCCTCATCCGTGCACAGGCCAAGTTGACATATAGCCTCCTCGTGGCGCCCCCTGGATCATAACATCCATTGTGTGTTGAACCAATGTAAGCAGCTAACCCCTCTGCCCGAGGATTAAATAATGGGCCTGGCCTACCAGTCTGTGAGTTGTGCTTGAGGCTAGCTCCCTCACCACATAAAAGTACCAAGTGCGGACACAGAAACATGTCTCGGATATCTGACAGATCTAATGTTGAGGATCCTAGCAAGAGAGGCATGTTGGTTGAAGCCCAGGTCCACCGCGGACTGTAGCTCTAAATACATTTAGTGAAAGTCCAACTCTTCAACCTCTCAAGGCATGTATTGTGTGGAATAAATTTAAATTTTGTCTTATTGAGAAATACAAACTTAACCCGCAAACAGGCTGGGAACCTCTTTTACTGACATCTACATCAGCTACGTGAACAAGGAAGAAATGAAACCATTCCTCCAACTATGTACCTGGCAGGCTTTATAACCCAGAAAAAAAGACAGACGGTTGCATACTGCTTCGAAGACTTAACACGTATTCTTCCAAATTGGGGCCTGATTTGCACTAAAAATGTTTATAAATAATGACGCCACATCAACCAGCCTTCCTTTAAAAATAATTGAATAAATTTGGTGGCACTAGAGTCCACTACGAACCAAGGCCTTGTTTCTTCAGAATCTGCCCTTATGGTGTGTGCTACCATTTCGTCAAGAGTAAAGGGAACTCACAAATCCTTGCCGAGTCTTGGCGGGAAAATTTGAATGCGGGATGTCTCAGAATTAACATTCATAGTGTTCGCTTTGGTACGCTGGCTAGTGTTATCGTAGGCTAAGATCGAAGAAGGCAAACAACTTCAAAAGTGTAAGCATTTCGAAATCATTTTGATCAAGAGTGCGTTGCCATCTGAGGTGAATTCGTCTGTAGTGATGGTTTACTTAACTAGAAACTTCAGTTTTTCACTATCTCTGGAGGGGGGTGGGTTGGTAAGAGATCCTTCCCCAATCGTGTACGCCTTCTCAACCTAGGCCTTCCTCTGTTCCATTGTCCCAATGTCTCGAATTCGAAGACTTTTCGTCTCGGAGCGGTGGTGTTCATCCGCTCTACATGGCCTAGCCATCTTAAGCCATCATCTGGTATCCGAAGACGCATGACTAGGCGCATGTCGCCGTACAGCCTAGTACGTCGTTGAATCTTTTCCTCCAGACGGCATCAACTCAAACATTGGCAAAAGTCACAAGCAGATATTTTCTCTCGACTTAGGTGCTCCTCATACGCTTTTAGAAGCATCTAAGTTTCCACGCCGTTCGGAGTGGTAAAAAACTGTAGGTCCCCTCTACTCGTGAGACAAAAGTAGCACGCACAACACGAGTTGTTGCTGAAGAAGCTAGGCCCTGGTCCCTTGTGGACTGTAGTACAACTCAATTATTATCTTTTACGCTGTAAATGAGAACTAGGATGATCAAGCTGTTTAGTCCTTCGAGAGAGCGCTTTATAACTCACTGTCTTCTTGAGCCCAAAGAAGCAGCGATTGACAAGACTGATTCTTCGTTTCAATTTCGGTACTGATATTGTTGTCCCTATTTATCGCGGAGCCGTGGTAGACGAAGTCCGTGACAAACTCGAAGTTTCTGCTGCCTAGTGATAAGCTCTGTCCGAGATGTCGATGTTGTGTGTCCTTCCTTGATGACAATTCGTTTTGCCAGATGCATTTAGGCACTTCCACTTCAATGCCAACAATTGCCTCATTACGACTCTCTGTGTTCGTCCATTCACGTCAATGTCGTCGGTTTAAGCCAGAAGTTCAAGGGGCTTTCGGAAGATCGTGCCTGTAGTATTGACTTGTGAGTTACACACGATTGTCTCAAGAATGATGTTGAAGAAGTCACCCGAAAGAACATCGCTTTTTCTTAAGCCTTTTTTGACATTAAAGATTTCGGTGAGTTCGTTTCTGAACTTGACAGAGCAGCCAGAGTTCTCCATCGTCATCGTAAACAATCCGATGAGTTTTGTAGGAATGCCAAAACTTGACATGGCACTGTTGACGAATAGGTGGTGAGCGACTACCTGTACTTCTTCGGTGTTTTGCAATATCCATCGTAAAGTGAAGATCGATCTATTTTTGAAACCAGTGATCAGGATCGATGAAGTTGGCCTTCACACAATATGGCATAGAGGATCTTGTAAGCTTTTAAGGAGACCTATACGTCGATAGTTAGCGCAGTCGAAGGGGTCTTGTTTTTTTGTGGAACGTCACCTTGGAAACAGGGTCTTCTTCAAATTTGGTGTTAATACAAGCGAAGAACGAAACGAACATTTTCGGATTTTCAATATCTGACTTCAATGAAGTTAAAGGCTTAAAATGAATAACAGTCCAAGTCCAAAAATGCAGTTTCCAAATAAAACAGAAGTCATACAATTCATTCCATGTATTCAAGGACTGCAGTCTTTTACAGATTTCTAGGAGGCTTGCAAGAAGCACGCAACGATTGAGAATCGTATCGGCATCTGCTCCCTGCTCTGTGCCTTAAATCCTCATTTATTCTCCAACCAACAACACATTCTGTGTCTCCCTACTCCACCTAAATCTATACATTTTGTTCTCCGACTCATCAATACCTAATTGGCTGAATACAACAACCCGCCAGCATAGTTTTCAATTAAAACTTTTCCATTTAAATACGCTCGCATATTAATTAAGGTCAGACACATCGCGCGCCCAGCCCACCTCCTCCCTGCGGGATGACGCCATAGCTCTCGTAAAAATTTAACTCATCCGTAAAGCTAATACATGTGAAGTCACAGGCAAAAGGGTTCCCCGTTTTCATTCTTTTTTTTACGATGTGGATTTAATGTATCTATCAGTTAACTACTGCTTAAGTGGATAAATCGTAAAATTCGAGCTCATTGGCACCCATTTCCAAAACGATGGCTGATTGGAATTGAAGTGAGTTGTTACGTGACTGGCTGAAGGGCGTGGATGATGCGGATGTTTCTCAAATTAACGTTTTCGAGAACTATTAAGACACTTGAATTTGTTAATTTTATCTAGAATAGGAGCGATGCTGGAATCATTCATTTCACATCAAAGTTTTGAGGTGAAGAACATTTGACGCACATCATGCAGTCTCCCACCTTCACACATTCTACATCCCCTTAGTGCATTATCCTCCCAACAGAAGCGCCGCCACCCCGTCGCCATTAGATTTTCATCAACCTTCAGACTTTCCACAGCATTTGCTTCATACAGACAGACAGTTTATCGCAAAAACTGCATGTCATATTAGAGATACACCACTCCCGGCCGCCTTCCTCACGAGACATGCGGCACTACTTCCTGTGTGATTTACTACATGAGTCTTTTTATCAACAGCAACAGGACAGCGTTAATAAATCACCATCAGCTATTGATTCCACCCCGAAAATTTACGAATCCCATGGATGTACGTTGTCGCTTGCCGCTACCTTATAATCCCTGTCATTAAAGTTCATGTCACCCCAGACCCCCCGAAAGCGCGATCGAAGAAAGGGACTATTTATTTTATTTAGCAAAAACAAAATGTGTACTTTTGAGAGAATTCATTAATCAATCTTAGGCGAGCGAGACGGAGGATGTTGAAAGGCGCTCTCCTCTATTGACAACCGACAGTGGCGGGGAAGAAATTGTATTTAAGATACTCGAGATGTGTACAATTCATGAACTCGTGACTTATCGATTTTTTTTTTCGATTTATCCTAGTTGACGTTAAAACTTAAGGACATGTTGCGATTTAAACGCTTTGAATTAAAGTTTTTCGAGTTTCAAGTATCAAAGAAGTTTCAGAGACCTTCACATGGGACGTCGTAGAGGGTGGTCCAACCATGCTCCAACCAGCCATGTCCAATGATGCTAATTGTGAGTCTCACCTTAACGTCAAGCTTTTTTGGCCCACTGTATATTTTGTGCTTCAGGGTCTTACAAATTCAACCTTGGAGAGTCACACAACCGCATTAAGTTTGTTGAAGGCTTATGTGAGACTAAGCGTTCAGATCAAATTGCATTTCGTGGGCTTCGTGATTTTTCCGGTCAACACAAACGACAAAATGTCTCCACAATCGGCAGAATTTTTGGTTTCATGTCAGGGAAGTCCACATCTTCACTTTACGGCAGAACCTGGAAAAGACCCAAGAAATGCAAATCGACACTCACCACCTATTCGTCGATTTCAAGGCCGCATATGACAGTGAGCATAGAGACGAGCTATACAGTGCCCTGTCTAGTTTTGGCATTCCTATCAAACTTGTCAGATTGTGTAGGATGACGATGAAGGGACTCTCGCTGATCCGTCAAGGTCGGGAATGAACTCACCGTGACCTTCAATGTCAAAAAAGGTTTTAGACAAGGCGTTGTCATATGACTTCCTTAACATCATTCTTGAGAAGATCGTGCGTAACTCACAAGTCAACACTACAGACACGATCTTCCAAAAGTCCGTTCAACCGTTCGACGACATTGACGTGATTGGACTAACACAGCGAGCCGTCAATGACTCGTTTGCTGGCATTGAAGTGGAAGTATGTAAATGCGACTGGCAAAACGAATACATGCTGTCTTCAAGGATGGACACATAACATAGACGTCTCAGACAGAGCGTAGCACTAGGCAGAAGAAACTTCGATGTAGTCAAGGACTTCGTCTACCACGGCTTCGCGATAAACAGGGACAATAACATCAGTACCGAAATCAAATGCAAAATCATTCTGGCTAATCGCTGCTTCTTGGGCGCAAGAGGCAATTGAGTAATAAAGCCTACTCTCGAACGACTATGTTTGCTTTAGATAACACCTTGATCATCTCAGTCCTACTTAATGGCGCGGAAACCTAGACATTTTTAAAAGCGGATGAGTAACCTCTTGGTCTGTTTTTGTTTCCTGTGCGCGTTGATGCCATCTGTAGGGGAATATTTAACGCTGAAAGCTGTACAGAGCCGTGCGCATGGTCAAGCGTGTTCGGATACAACCCTTAAGGTGGCTAGGCAATGTAGAGCGTATGGACACCACTGCCCCTAATCAAAAAATCATCCAATCCGAGCTATTGGGACTACGCAACAGAGGACAGTCTAGGATGAGATGGCGCAAACAAGAATTAAGGACTCATGCAGTTTGGAGTCAGCTGGCAGAAGACTTGGAGCTGGAGGGGCATGTTGTTTGCGACCCAGGCCCACCCCCGGCCTAAGGACCATGGAAAGAACAGGAAGAAAGCGACGTAGTGCAGCTTAAGTTGTAAACATCTAGATAGGCGATGAATACGTCGTCCCCACCCAGTTGTTCTTGAAAAAGGCTGACTATCTGCAAAAGAAACGTGGATCAAATCCAGTTCTCGGTTAGCACAAACGTTCCGCAAAGTTCAAGCACATTCGGATTGTTGGCCAAACTTGGCTCCTACGGACTGTTATTTGCTTGCACTTAGTGAGCAGTAGTATAAAGATGTGAAAAATCGATTCTATGCATTGATTGCAGCAAGCGGGCACAGCATTCGCAAATTTGACTAAAGATAAACTGTACCTTACACAAAAGCACTTTTTATCATTCCTTGGAAGTAAAAGTGTTTTTTTTTGGGAAACGAAATTTGCACCTCTGGAAGTTTTTTCAACTAGTGAACTAAAGGCGTCACTGTCTAACGTAGTTGCCCTGAGAAGCGGAAAGTTCCAAAAGACAGTTCCAACTAAATGTTGGAAGGTGAAAAATTAATTTTGGCGCTAAAGAATGATTGCTTCTGGATTAGCCTCTGAAAATCTCTGGTCTTGCAGCGCTGGAATAAGTAAACACAATGGACTGTCTACTAAATGACTCGCCCGCAAGATCCCAAGTTCCTTAAAAATGGTCCAATATAATCTCCTCTTATCTTGACAATTTTGACTCTCCTCAAAATCTGAACAGCAACTAACTTGTCTCAGCCGCTTTAGAAATATGTTGCTTGGAAGCTGTCAAACTTGGCCTCTGTGGTGACGATAAGCCCCTCTCTCGACTCAAACTTCTGTCCAGGGAATGTTTTTTTTTCAATTCAAAACAAAATCCTTTTCTTGAAAAACGTTGAATGGGACAGCATTTCGTAATTCCACCTATTTGGCAGTGGCGGAGGTAAGTGGTAGAAAAGCACAGATTTTCAAATGGAGGCTCCTTTTCTGCAGTTCAGTGTGAACTCTTCTCAACCTTGACATTGCATAGCCCTGTGATAGTTTTGACTTACTTTCAGTGAGTCGAAGTATCTTGTGACTTATAGAAAACGATCACCATCCAATTTCAGTCATGGCATTCTAAGGAGAAAAATCGCTGTGTGGGTATCCTACTGCTTCGACTCGTTTTTTGGTCACTAGCGCATGTTTTCTTGGAACCCATGAAACGACGCAGAAACTCTTTCGAATGCAGCATCACAAACTGATCAGAAGATGTCTCACAATTGTCCTTGTTATTCGAAGTGAGCAAAGTTGTCGCATGTTAAAAGTTCATCCAGGGTATGCAGGTGTCTACCATGACAGCTTTCTTACGCATCTTCAATCTGATGTCTGTCAGTAGGATCTTGTGGATTTTTTAACCTTATCGTCCATGGAAGCAGTTTTCTAGGTACCTGGACATGGCTCATAGAAAACCGATGTGCGACTGCAGTGAAACTCGTTGAACAAATTTTTGACGGTCCCCATAAAAGGAGAACAGCAGCCGTACACAACATCTAAGCGCCCCTTGATTTCCCTTCGTTTTTCCAACTTCTGAGAACAAGCATCATCTGATATTGCTCTCTTTCCATTTTTTGAAATCCATGGACAAAGTAGCTTCCACCACAGTCATAATAAGACTACGTGTCCGATTCGGCTGATTTTGACAGTAGCCGAGAAAGTTCTGCCCATTTGCGATAGTGGCGCCATCATGTCCTCTTCACTTCTATTACCGCAACAGATAGTCATTCTGCTAGAATTGTTCGTCCTTACAAGTGAAAAGAACAGTTTTCGTCAGACGAAATTTGAAGTTGTCAACAACTCGAGGCCGGTGAAATCTTAAATTTAGAAAATGAACGAAGGTGACCAGGCCACTTAGGCCACATAATTTTTACTCAGCCCACTCATTCACTTCGCCTTAGCGGTCATTTTTTTGTATCAGTCTGACAAGGAGAATTATTTTCTTGAATTGAAAAAGAGGATTTTTGTCCTGACACTCTCCGACTCTCGTAGCACTCGATTTAATTTCCAAACGATGCTGTCGCCGTTGAATCCGCCCAACTGCCAGCTGTCGTGTCATTGTCACAGGTATTATTTACTTTTTTATGGCCACAAAGCCCTCACTCCAGTTTCTTTTGATTATCGCCCCCCGAGAGTAATACCCAAGCTCTCAACAACCTCAAGGTGGATTCAATTAAGTTCATTATCCTTCAGCACGCGGCTTCAATCCTGCTTTCTTTTTTGCAGTCAATTCCAAACCATAAACACTTAACCAACGGTCTAACCCCTGTGGCGAACAACAGCAACTCGCACACAGGGCGTCCCCACCTTGGTGCTGCTAATAATTTTTAATGTCCCCTAAGCCGCCCTCGAAGTGGGGGAGTTTTTCACCCGAAACGCGGGAGGTCACTTTCAATAAAACAGGACATGAAAAAACTTTCTTCGCCAGAGGCAATTCACAGGATTACAAGCACCTTCCTCCTTATAATCGCAGGTTATTGCGTTAATGTGCGTTTATTAAACTTTTCGTTTTTTTTTTGCTCTCTGTTTCCTTATTTTCCTAGACTAAGTAATGAAAACATTACACAGGGATGTCACATTGCCTCTAGTGCAATTGAAATGAGGTGGAGAGGCAGGCGAAGGGCCAACGAAAAAAATTAATAATATAAAAAGTTTACGGTTTCGTCACGCCAGGGGATGAATTAAATGTGTTCCGTACTTCTGCCGTGGTCCCTGCTGCAGTTTTTCGCTCAGTGTCCTGCCGACTTTGTAGTTTCAATTGAGCCTTAACTTTTTTGGAATTCATTAAAAATATTTGCTGAGCTGAGCGGGTGCGTGTGTGTGCGGGTGGGTGGGTGGGTGGTTGGGGGTGACCATGAGGGAAGAAAGCAAGTATTCATGGTGAAGAATTTCTGAGCTGAATTTCATGACTGCGGCGCGGCGCTCTCACTCATCCCACACTTGGCCTTTGGCTTCCGCTGGACGCAGTAATGGAAAACATTTCCTGTAATTCGGACACTTGCATCCGTTTAACGGACAGTCGCAGTTTTATTATAATTATGACCCAAAGCTGGACTGCAGAGGCACGCGCCTTCATGAGCTTCCTGAAAGCATTTCCTGTTTTTATCTGAATACCAATCGCAGGGTGAAATGCTTGTGTTATCCTGTTTGTTATCTTCTCGGAATTTATGTGTGTACACACATGGGTACGTGTGTGCGTGTGCAAGGATGTATACAGTGCTTTTTTGTGAAAGAAATTCTCCGATACCGGATGTACGATATTCACGGCAAATAAATTCAATTTAAGGCATTCGATGAGTTATTGTTTTCTTGTGCAATTACACCTTAGGCAGCACGCGTGGGCTCTCCTTGATAGGGATCTGAAAGCGAAGACGGACATCCCTTTCGAAATAAATGAGCAAGACACGGAGTTGGTCCGGTGTGGCATCAGCCGCAATGGACCCCTTCAAGTCAGCAAAATATCATACAAGGCGTAGGAGGGAAAGAATCCTTATTTTGGCACCTCATGAAGAATGAATTCCATTCCCTGCTTGTGTGATGATTTGCGACAATAAACTGACTGATTCGTTTCTTTTTTTTTGTTGGAGGTTCGGACACACTGCACTGGAGCGCTAAGACTCAAAAACTGGTCCACTGCACTACCAGGCA
Source organism: Eristalinus sepulchralis (assembly GCA_944738645.1). Lineage (NCBI taxonomy): Eukaryota > Metazoa > Arthropoda > Insecta > Diptera > Syrphidae > Eristalinus > Eristalinus sepulchralis. The sequence continues at coordinate 11,527,838 of OX122882.1, forward strand.
GTAATCTCCGTTTACTGTAGTTTTCTGATTTTTCGAAAAAAGACCAGCAGACGTTTCTGTAATAAAGAGCCTAAGTTTGCAGGTCCCACCACGTCAGAGCCAAACATCCGCCACTTAATTTGAGCAAAGGCGGGATATTGACAGAGGAAGTGCTCTGCAGTGTATTCACCTTCTTCACAGGCGTCACAAAGGGCGTCATCACTAAGCCCAAGCAGACTTAGGGGCTTAGCGAAAGTGAAGTGTCCCGATTGTACGCCGACAAGTTTTCTGCACTCTTTCCTGTCTAGAGATAGCAGAAGAGCCGTGAATTTCTTGATGACATTCGGAAGCATGTACTTGGTTAGTCTGGGTCCTGGAGAGTCATGCCATTTCTGGTTGTGCTGTTGGGAGACCCAACCGTCGATGGAAGCCCTAACCAAGGCAGCGGGTAGTCCCAAGGTGGGTTCGGGCCAAACGAATGCCTCTTTAGAACCTTGCCTTGCTAGTTCATCATCATCAATCTTGTTTCCCGTGATCTCGTGATGTCCCGGGACCCAGACAAGTCTTAGCGAATTCAGTCTGCAAGCGCCCTTTAGTCGCACAACAAGGCAACGAATCGATTGAGTGGACTGGCTCACCATACTTACTCTTCAATTATTCGATTGTAGCGTGTGCTGTGTGGCTTGTGGCAGCGTCTTGTTGAAGCCACATATCGTTCAAGTCCATGTCTTCCGATTCGGGCCAAAAATAATCAGCGAACTGAAGTTCAATCCTCACTCTAGAGTAAGCTTGGACATGATAAGCGTAGACCAAGTCCAAGATTCTCTGACACCGCCGAGCCAATAAGGCAAGGCAACAGAGAACGGCATAGATTGGAAGAGACCAGTAACCCAATTGGTGTGCGCAATTAAAAGCAACTGCCAAGAGATGGTGCTGGCTAGAGAGGATTAATGATTGAGTCCTTGGACCACCCAGCACTGTAAGGCCACATGGATTCAATGATTCCCATGCTCAGTCGTTGGACGTAAAGCAACTCAGGTTTGTCAAGTTTCTGCATTTTTGAATTTTGACAATGGGCGCCCACGCAGAAGGAGATATGTACCAACAAGAATGACTGACACGCAAACACAATCTCAGTCAAATATCCAAAAGGGTGACTAATTCTTTAGGCGTCGTGGCGTAGTGGTTAAGTTCGTCGACTCATACTCTAAAGGTGCAGGTCGGCATGAACACCTCTATAAGTATAAGGTTGCCAGCGAAAACGACACCATGGATAAGCCAGCTGGCGGAAGACCTGTGACGAAATCATCGAGTAAGACCGGCATGTGGCATCTCGTGACATCGCCCAGGAAATGGAATTAAGTCACCAAACCATGTTAAACCATCTGCAGAAGGCTGGATACAAAAAAAGCTTGATGTTTGGGTGCCGCGTGATTTGACGCAAAAAAAACCTTTTGGACCGAATCAACGCCTGCGATATACTGCTGAAACGTAACGAACTCGACCCATTTCTGAAGCGGATGGTGACTGGTGACAAAAAATGGATCACATACGACAATATCAAGCGAAAACGGTCGTGGTTAAAGGCCGGTGAATCGTCCCAAACAGCGGCCAAGCTGAGATTGACGGTCAGATGGACGGAAGGTTTTGCTGTGTGTTTGGTGGGATTGTACTATGAGCTGCTCCCATATGGCCAGACGCTTAATTCTACCATCTGCTACGAACAACTGAACCGCTTAAAGCAGGCGATCGACCAGAAGCGTCCAGAATTGGCCAACAGAAAGGGTGTGGTGTTCCCCCAGAACACCGGCAGACCACACACTTCGTTGATGACTCGTCAGAAGCTACGGGAGCTCGGATGGGAGGTTTTACCGCTTATAGCCCGGACATAGCGCCAATTGATTACCACCTGTTCTTGATCATGGCAAACGCCCTTGGTGGTGTGAAGTTGAACTCAGACGAGGCTTGTGAAATGTGGCTGTCCGAGTTCTTCGCAAATAAGAAGGGGGGCTTCTTCGACGGGGGTATTATGAAGTTGCCGTCTAGATGGAAACAGATTATCGAAGAAAACGGCCCATACTTGAACTAAATTCGATCACTGTAAGACTTTTTATGAAGAGCGGAAGGGAGATATTTTTAACCTTATACTTCTTAAATCTCGCCTTTTGGAGTCGACATAACAATTGTAGGTCCTTTATACTCACAAGAGAACGCACAACACGATTAGTTGAAGTTAGGCCCTGTTGTCTGCCTCTTTCTAGCTTGTAGCTCAGATTTGTTTTCCATCGAAATCTTTTAGCACACATTCCAACATCAGAAAGAATCAACCCCTTTATCATCGCCACCGATCTCGCCGACTGGTATCATTTTAAAGGTTTCTGCCTTCGTCTCCACTCTCCACGAATGCCGTCGCAAGGAAATCGAAGCAATCAACAGACAAGATGAAGAAATGACTCTGTACACACACTTTTTTACGACACAACCATTTAAATTAGAATCTTAATTATTTGACGACAATTCTGGTGGTTGGCCATAGATGGAAGCCGCGAATCTACGCACCATCTAGGCCCTCACGCCCACCCCTCGCCGCACTTTTATGTCTCCCAAATGGTTAATTATTTTGGCGGTTTATTGCGTGGTGTCTACTCGCTTTGTTTTTAATGCTCTTCTGATAGAAAATTATTTTCGGCTGGAAAATTAACTCAACACCGCCCCGACGTCGCGTTGCTTTATTGACAGAGACGCGCACAGCTACGGGTAGTGTGCGTATTTTCCGAAGCGCGGCAGCAGGTTAATGTAACAAAACATGATTGTAACATTATCTCCTTGGAATGGGTGTGCTCATAAGTCGGCGCGATTTCTTTCAAGATTTGGAAGCGACTGCTTTTTCGAAGGTTTTAATGGCGTTCGGGGTTTATTGATCTCTGTGGTGTTTTAGAATGTCGTCCCGTGAGGGGGACGCGGCTCTAGGAATGGCGGTTAATGGATTGTAATAAGTCGAGATTAGGAGGAGTCTAAGTTAATGAAGTTCGGCACTCGAGTGCCCCTATTTTAAGTTATTACTCTTCCGGGAGGGTGGTGTGTCTCGGGGGAATTCACTTTAAACTTTTATTGTACCGCATACGGGCTTTTGGGATTGATTTGTAAACTTTGACTCAAAAATGGGAGGATTTTTCTCACGGTAAGAAAATTGGAAGATGCAGTGGAAAGAAATTTTTTTGAAATGGAAGCAATTGCAGAGTGTTTTTTTAAAGGGAGGTTTTGTGTACCCTTTCAACGCTTTCTTGCAACAGTGGGAGAAAACAATCAATTTAGGTGAACAATTTGTAAAAAAAAGTGCAAAGTGAATGAACCTTCATCCCAGAATGTCGAGGGAGTAAAATAAACTATAAGGAAGCAGACTTAATAAAATTACTTCTGCTTAAGCAAGTACCGTGGCGCAGTGGTAAGTGCATCGACTGCGGCGCAGAAAGTCTGGGTTCGATTCCTGGACGGGACACCTAGCATTTTTTCACGGCACCACCTCTTTCGAGTTGCTGACAACACTCAAAGAGTATTAATTGTCTATGGAAAGCTTCTCAAATTTCGCCGTTCAGAATCGGCAAAAAACTGTAGGTCCCTTCTACTCGTGAAGAACAATAGCATGCACAACACGAGTATTTGTTGTAGAAGCTAGGCCCTGCTGCTTAATAATAATAATTGAGTGGCTGTAGTGCCACTGGCTGTAGTGCCACTCAAATATTATTACTAAGCAATTACCTTAGGAAGATTGGTAGATAGGTGTACACTTAGCCTTTTGGCAGAAAAAGTGGAAAAGAAGGTTGTTGAGTGATCTACGAATTTATTTTTGAGGCATGCAGGTGCAACGTACGAGTACTTGCAGAGTAGATAAAGAAAGGCTTCTGGTTCTAGATGCCTCCAGTTGCGCACTCCCAGTGATTCTGCGTTTGATATCGGTTCTGATGATGTTGTCCCTATTTACCCCGGAGCCGGTGCATCAATGTCAGCAAACGCCTCATTGACGGCTCATTGTGTCCGTCCAATCACGTCAGTGCGTCGGCGTAAGCTAGCAATTGAACTGACTTTTTGAAGATCGTGCCTCTGGTCTTAACTTGTGAGTTACGCACGATCTTCTCAAGAATGATGTTGAAAAAGTCACATATCTAGATCATTTAGGGTCAAGGAAGGACAAGATTTATTTAAGCACATGTCAGAAGCACGGTTGACTATCTTTGGTTGGTCGACTCCATGGTATACATCGATGTTTATGCACCTGAAGTTACGATAGCGTTGTGCTACTCCTTACTAAATCATCAGCTCTGCAGTTGCTTTGAATGTCTCTACAACTTGCAACCCAGTGAAGGCAAAGATTGGATTTCTCAACCATCTTGTCTAGGAATACGCTTCAAACAAAGACAGTCTTTGCCTTTAGTGAGACTCATCCAGAATATGTCGTACTGCCGTGCCTAAGAATCAGTGAGATTTAATATTTTCTTCGAGGATCTACTGCTCCACTTCTACGAATAGAGCGCATGTACAATGTTGTGCATACGCCACTATCGGTGCTTTCTGTAGGGGGTTTGAAAACATGTGTACATAGCATGAAATGTGAAGTAAATTGCTTGTTAATTTTTGAAAAAGTAGTAAAATTCGCTAGCAGCTTACTGTAAGTTCAAGGTTTAAGAATGAACTTCAAAATCGAAACCGAAACTGATGAGAACTTTTTACGAAATCGGTACGGAATTTCAGAATCCCCTACGTCAATAAGTCTACACTTATCCCAAATAGGACAAGTAACAAGAAACTTCTAGAAGAGGTTGCCCCATAAACGAGACTCAAAAACTCCTCAAAACCTCATAACCTCGCCGTCAAAAACACCAAAATACAACGAATTTGCATCGTATGACTGACTTTTTAAAAATTCATATCAAATCTGATATCAAAAGGACCAATCCAACTTTCATTTCTTTTTACGTCAAATGTAGTTAAATATTGTGAGGAAATCGACAGAATCCATATGAAGTTGGTTAAAAAGCTGTTAAAAAGTTGAAAAATGAGCGTTTTTACATCCTGTTACATGACCCCCACGTATGTGAGAATACGTTACGATCCAAAGTCTGCTACAACCGAGTTTTTAAATTCTTCTGTGTTCCTAGTACTTTCCTGTTTCTCTAGTTTCTCACCAAAATACTTCGACACAAGGTGTTCCGAAATTGTGCGGAGGACACAGTACAGCATTTGAAAATTGTTTTTCTTAAAAAAATGCAATTCTTCTATAAAAGAGCACGTCGGACCATGAATTGTCGTTGAACAATGTTACAGAATTCATTTTACAAAAAATAAATTTTGACTTTCTCTGTTTTCCAAGAGAGAGAGGTTTCAATTGTTCAAACAGAACATCAGAGGTAAAGACTTGAAAGCCACAAATTACAAAGATGGCACAAACTGCAAGCCAACTGAGATTATCTACTTCATTGGAAAGTGTGACGTTTTTCAACAAAACGTCTGTTTTGAGACAACAATATAGTTTTTGGCCTCTTTGAAAATGTCCAGATCCTTCGTGAATAAACAACATTTTTGGGAAGTTTTTAATTGGACGAAAAGTGCAGCTGAAGTTCATTGAATGGTTGTACAAATTTATAGTTATATCTGTATATAAGGGGCTCTCGCCCCTTGTGGGATGTAGTGCCACTCAATAATTATTATTGTAATTCGAGAAATACAAGAAAGATGGAAAAAAGTAGTCCTTTCTGAAAGACAATGCTTTGAGTGATGTATTTTTTATGTTTTTTTTTTTCAATAAAATAATTTATGGAACGTCCGGGCTGCTGGAGTGGCCGATATATTGAGCCGAGATTAGCTAGTCTGAAGTGTAGTCTCCTTTTTCTATCAAGGACCTTTTTTATATTGGAACCCGTGCGAACAACTGTGCGTTGCAACACCCCTATTGTGTCATGACAAAGATTCGACAGACACACGCAGTCATTCTCTTTTTGAATTTCGCATGGCCCAACATAAATCAACAGAGACACACAGCGGCAAAGAGAATCGAATCTCTGTCACGCTCTGCTCCCCACTGTAAGCAAAATTCAGTTCAGCTTCCCCTTTTAACAGACCATGCTATCGAATCGCGAATCACATTCTCCTCTGTTCACACAGAATTCATTTTGGGGATAAAATCTCACCACATCATCCCCTCAGCCAATCTGCAGAAGCTGCTGGGGAAATTCGCGCATAGCTTTCCTTCACATCTAGCCCCATCGAAACTTTGTGTGTGACACGGTGTTCATTGGTGTGCGTGAACAACCAAGAGGAGACATACGGAATTTAGATAAGCACCCGTCTGTAAGAGCAGCATTGCCCACAGCCGCCACCAGTAGGATTGAGTATGTTTTCGGAGCACCATCAGGCAAACAAACGGTCGTGCAACTAGGAGATACTAAATTCAACTTGAATATGCAAATGTGCATAAACAAATTAAAAATACTCGATGTTTATGTTGGAAAGTGGTGCTTTTGTTGTTCTTTTCGGAATTGTGGGCCTCGTTGGCTATGTTTTGGTTGCGATCAAAGCGAGTGAAGGACGATTTGTTTGTTTGTTGTTGCCTCGTTGACCTTGTTTGAATGCGAATTAATTTTCCGTTGACATTGGAAATGATATTTGTTTCTGGGGAAAAATGATTTTTTGATAATTAAAGTGTGCAGTGGGAGTTTTTTTTTTGAGAAATTTCTTTTATTTTTGATTTTGTAGATTCTGTTGGGTTATAGCCCTTATGATAAATTCAAATTCGATTTATGGAAAAAAACACACTTAGTTAATGCTAAACACACTATTGAGGTTTTTGAAAATGGTTTTGGTTGAATGAAGTCATGGCTGTGGCTGTGCGACTGTGGGCGGAGTGCTAAATTTGTGTACCTTTGCATTCTGAACTATCTCACTTGATGTACTCAGCACTATCTTCCGCAAAATAAATTGACTTTGATCAAATCATGTAAGACAGTAACCCTAGTCTCTATAGCAATGCTTAAGTAGGCTAAACATTTGTATTAGTCATCTAGCTCCACCCTGCTGCTGTTCTACTTTCTGCTGCTTTGAAATGAGGAAGGCTGCATACAATGTGTTTAGTTTTTCCATTCCGTGCGAAAAAAAGGCTGTCTGGTTATGGGAACAAACAATCTCACATTTTTGTCGAAACTACACAATTCAAAAGATTGACTCTGAACTTCATTATTTCTGATTACGAATGTCAACCAAGTGGGTAGCCTTGCCCCTTTGAAGTGAAATTGTCTATCAAAAGGTACCAGCAGACGGCATGACTCTTCAGGATGCAGGCTGACCAAGTGAATGCTCCTGAGCGTCAGCAAGAAATCCGCCGCTTTTACGTAATCTCTAGACAGAAAAGAGCGCAGACGACTTGTCGGTGTACAAACGGGACACTTTACCATCGCTTAGCAGTTGCATGTGCTTGGGCTTAGTGATGTCACCCTTTGCGATGCCTGTGGAGAAGGTGAAGACACTTCAGAGCACTTTCTCTGACAATGTTCCGCCTTTGCTCCTATCAGGTGGCGGCTGTTAAGCGCAGATGTGGTGGGAGCTGAAAACTTAGGCTCTTTGTCACAAAAGCGCCTGCAGGGGTTTCTTTGGGAAACCAAGAAATTACAATTACCTCAAGGTTACTGCCTTTTAGTAAAATAAACCAGTTTTTGAGTATGAGCGCTCCAGTGCAGTGTATCCCAATCTCCAACCAAAAAAAAAAAATAAAATTGATACCAACTCGAGGACATCTTCACCTTTATAATAATTGAGTGGCGCTACAGCCCAAAAGGGATCAGGGCCTTGCTTTTTCAACAACTACTCGCATTGCATATGCTTCTATTTTCTCACAAGCAGAAGGGACCTACAGTTTTTTACCGACTCCAAACGGAGAGATTTGTGATTACTCTTTCAGTGTTGTCAGCAGCTCGAAAGAGGTGATGCCGTGAAAAGATGCGAGGTGGCCCGTCCGGGAACCTTTACCTTTATAGGGCCCGATAAGATTGCTGCTTCCACTACCTACGACATTAATTTCTTGACCGTGGTGAACCATGTTGTGTACCTCTGCAAAGACCCTTAGAACTTCACTGTACGTCCAAAAGTGGGCTTGAGGCCTAATTGGTGTGCATCCCCAAATAGATGTGCATTCTTGGTGCATTCTTCAGGGGGATGTCTTGAGCATTCTCTAGCATCTTTTGTTGAAATATCAATGAAAGAGCAATAAAGGCGAGACGTTACATGGGTGTCCTAGACAGCCGATCGATTGTCTCCTCTAAGTCTTATCGCTCGTTCTTCGATTCTATGCAGTAAGTAAAGAGAGGACTTTTAAGCACCAGACCAAATAAGAGCACTGTTTTCAAGCTAGGGGCGTGTATAGGCCTTGTAACCAAAGGCCAGAGGGTGCGAAATATTTCTTGCATCGTTTTGACAAACCTAAACTTTTTGCAGCATTTCTCCAAAAAAGTGGTGAGTTGATGCACAAACCGAGGATATGAGGTCTTTCGGTTTTAACGACAAAAGAGCCATCTTTGGACAATGAATGATTTTTGTTTGAAAACGCTTGAGTGAGAGTCGACAGCATTGAGTTTTGAATGATTTACCTTAGACTCTATTGGTAGCAAAGCCAGAATTTAATCTGTTTAGACAACCCTTCCAAGTTTTCAAGGAGATAAAGGGCGTGACCCAAGGTATGTATAATGAAAAGCTGAAGACTATCATCAGCATTTGCAAGTGATTTTGATTATAAGACGCCGACACCAGAGCGTTTGTTAAATGCGAGGAGGTGACGAAACATAACCTTGAGGAAACCCAGTAAACTCGTTTAAAATAAATAATTTGTTTATTTGGTTCCAATAACGACCTGAAAACTTCTTCTTTTCATTTGCAAATGTTCATCTTTGTGTTCATTACCATGATGGAAATCTTGAGGTTACTGAATAAAATGCGTTCGATATTAAATTCAAATTTGCCAAGACCCTGTTGGAGAACCCTCTACAAGTAATGTCTTCTGCTTCATAGGTATTTGCATATAGATAATAATTGAGTGAAACTAACAACCACAATGGATCAGGGACTAGCTTCTACAACAAACTACTCGTGGTGTGCCTCCTACTGTTGTGTCACGAGTAGACGGGACCTACCCATTTTTGCCGATTCCAAACGACGATAATTGAAAAGCTTTTAATAGACAATTATTAGTCTTTGGGTTTTGTCAGCAACTAGAAAGAGGTGATGCCGTGAAAAAATCGAGGTGTTCTATGCGGAAATCCAACCAGGGATCTTGGCGTGTGAACTACTGCAGGACGACCATACTGCATATAAGTACGTAAACTAAAGTGTCTAAATTGCATATTCCTACACATTCATCTGTGGATGCTTTAAGCCATGGCAAATGTTTTAGAGCGACAGAGGGCAGTTAAGGCTTTGAAATGAACACATCATATTGTTGCGTTGTCCCAATGGCGCAGATTCAAAGACTTTTCGGGCCAGAGCAGTGGCGCTTTACATGGCCTAGCCATCCGAAGACACTTGACCAGGTGCATGCGGCCGTCCAGCCTTTAAAGCTTGTCGTTAAATCTTCTCCTCCAGGTCACATCAGTGCAAACAGGGTCAAAAATCGCTCGAAAATTTAAATTTTCAAGGTTTTCTCACAGACTCTCATTTGACACCTTGAAGCAAGGGTGTAGTGTTGAACAGAGAATACCAAAAAAATTTTAGTTCATTGGTTATATTGAATCCTGGTTCTCTCCTGTCAAAATCTCGAAAATGTAATTTTTTATTTCCCGCAGTTAAGAAAAAGTCCTTCAACTCTGAATTGCATCAGATTTATTTGCAATGTACTTCGCAGTCATCTCTCAGATACATATCTACGAATTCCCACCGAGAACATAATCCTCATTAGAATATCTTTCACATAGAACCACACCAAAGATACACTCGCATGCAAGAGATCTCCGAACAGCTCCACCTTATGTACACCGCTCCACGAGTAAACAATCATCCATTGGTTGAAGTAAATCATTCACATAAAATTCTCGGTATGTATCCAGCGGAGGGTACCTGTTCGCCCGCACCTGGATAGGTGGAGTCTACGTCATGTCTTCCACCTTTCCGGTCTTTAAAGCACATACACACAAGCACAGTTTGTCTTGGGGAATGGGAGGAGTACATACCGTCTGTTTGCAGGAAAAAAGTCTGCGCACGGCGCACAATCTTCGCAGAACGGCGCGCCGTCGGAGCATTGAAGGGAACGAGAGGGAGAATCCTTGAGAGGAAAGGAACTCTTCCGAAGCTCCTGTCAGCTGTCACATGGAAGATAGAAGAGCACTTCGGAACCTCTCATTAGCTATGTATGTATACGCATCGCAGTCAGATATAATTAAAACTTTATAATTAGCTACGACTTTGCATGGATTAGTTTCTCGCAGTCGTCTCCGGGGGCGGGTTGATGACGGCGATGACACTTCTGTCTCAAAATTCTAGGTAAATATGTGGTTTCTGCTTCTATGTGGAAAATTAGATACTGCAGGCATATACACCAAACTTGAAGTTGCTGGGGTTGAGCTTCAAGTTAAGTCTGCATTTTGGGTGTGAAAAATAAAATTCAGGCAGGCAAACCAACCTCTACAAAATGATGTAAAGCACTTTACGAGGAAGTTCGTATGACAATACGTGTCCGGGCTATTTACTTCTAAAAGCGGAGCTTTGACAAATTCAGGATTAAGGTTATTTCAAGGAGGGCTATGCAATGCTATGCCTACTTTCGGCATTCCTACCTAACTCGTCGGAGTGCGTAGGATGACGAAGGAGAAGTCTCGCTGCTGGTGCTGGTGACGAATTCACCCAGACCTTCAATGTTAAAAGAAGTTTTAGACAAGGCGACGCGCTGTCATGTGACTTCTTCAACATCATTCTTGAGAAGACCGTGTGAACTCACGGGTCAACACCAGAGGCACGATCTTCGAAGAGTCCGTTTAACTGCTAGCTTACGCCGATGACATTTATTTGGTTGGGCGAACACAGAGGGCCGTCAATGAGGCTTTTGCTGGCATTGAAACGGAAGCTAAAATGGGTCTGGTGGTCAATGAGGGCAAAACATCGACGTCTTGGATAGAGCTTCACATTAGGCAGCAGAAACTTCGAGGTTGTCAAGGACTTCGTCTGCATTGGGTCTGCGGTTAATAAGGACAACAACATCAGTACCGAAATAAAACGCAAAATCACTCTTACCAATCGCTGCTTCTTTGGGCTCAAGAGAAAATTGATTAAATAAGCCCCCTCTCGAAGGACTTAGGTGGCTTTATATAACCCCTTGATCATCACAGTCCTACTCTACTAAAAACGGATGAGAAAGCTCTTAGACTTTTTGAGAGAAAATTTTTGCGTGCGAATTTTGGTCCTGTTTGCGTTGATGGCAACTGAAGAAAAAGATTTGACGACGAACTCTGTGGGCTTGTACAGCGACATGCGCCTAGTCAAGTGTCTTCGGATATATGATGTGTGAACACCAAATCTTCGAATCCGACCCATTGAGACAACCCAACAAGTGACGGCGTAGGCTAAGGTGGCGCACACAAGTGGAGAAGGACCTCAACCAACTTGGAGTGCGCAACCGGCGTCCAGCTGGCTGACTGGGGACATTTGTTTATTGAGGCTCAGGTCCACCTCGGACTGTAGCGTCACAAGAAGAAAAAGAAGAAAAGCGTATGGACACCACTACTCTGGCACAAAAAATCTTCAAATACGGGGAATTGGGAGAACGCGACAGAGGACAGCCCAGGCTAAGGTGGCGCACAAATAGAGAAAAACCTCAGCCAACATGGAGTGCGCATCTGGAGGCAGCTGGCAAAAGATCGTGCTCGCTGGGAGTCACGTTGATATCCCGGGTCCACCCCGGACTATAGCTCCAATACTCAAGAAAAAACAATTCATAAGAAGCTGACCTACTAGGCCACGATGATGACAAACGAGACGAACTTTCTCTTATTAAAATTTTCTACTGTTCCTAATATTTGGTTGAATGACATATTTTGCGCGGTTCGTCGACTCTTACGCAGAATGTCCTGTGACATAAGTCACCGGTTTCCCGGGTTTTTCGTTCCTGTGGAGACGACGTTGTTCATTGACAGGTAATTAAGTCTGCTTGGGCAAAGTGTACTTAGTACCCAAGCAAGGTGGGATATCTAATTTCCCTTCGAGTCTTCCCATCTGTGGTCCTCCTTTTGAAAAGTGCAATTGCCTTCGACCCGTTCGATCATAGCGACTGATTTTTCACGCGCAGTGTTGTCTCTCAAGGCGTCACTCGTAGCTGGCTCATTCCTAAAGACCTGAGAACTTGCATATCCCTCGAAAAAAACGAAGCTGTGATATAGAAAAAAGTGAAATTGAGTGCTTACCAAAATCACTTCCCTTCAAGTTCTCTGTTTCACGACTTCTGCCGCCACCACTGACTACCACTGACGTCAACAATCTGAACTTCTGGCGCCGTCTTTTTGAATCTAGAAGTCACCGCATTCCGTTTATTTGGCTCTATAGCGGTAACCACTGACGGACAATCTGAGCTGTATCTACCAGCCTGTAAATCACACAAAAACGTTGTTTTTGTTGGCACTTAGGGCGCTTCGGGTTGCTTATCAGCTAAAATTTGGCGATTTTTTCAACTAACCTATGGGTTGAGTCGGAAATGGGCTTCATAGCTGAACAAAATTTCAGGACAAAACACGGGATTTTCATTGAGATTCTTCAGAGCACTGGTGAAGTGGGTAAGTGCGTCGACTCACACGCAAAGGTTGGAGGTTCGATTCGCGGAAGGAACACCTGGCAGTTTTGCGCAGCACCACTTCTTTCAAGTTGCTGACAACACTCAAGGAGTTCTAATTTTCGATAAACAGCTTCTCAAACCTCGCCGTTCGACGTCGACATAACACTGTAGGTCCCTTTTTGAACTGCTATAGCCTCCTCACCTCGAGCTTGATGTTGTCTAGCCGGTAGTGTGTCATTCGGTAATGTAAGCAGGGACTCAAATTTTGAAACAGTTTTGGCTATAGTGGTGTCAGCTCTGATTATACGCGTCGTATGTATCTCGAATTTCAAGAAAAATATTTCTCGAAAAATGTTTATTTTCGTAATACAGCTGAACAGTTGGAAGACGCTGTTGTAGTGGGATTCTTTGCCTGATGACTTGCCAAGGTGTGGGTTACACAAACGAAACTGCAGCTGATAGGAGTTACGCGTAATCTGTAACAAACAGTTTATTGAAAATCAAACCTAACGATGAAGGTATGGCGGGACATGCTGCTTGATTACATACATGATCTCTACCCTGCTTGACCACATATTGGATGTGGCGATCTGTTTAATGATTCGAAAGACGTTCTCCCAACTTAGGACGTATTTCCAATCCTATGCGTACCCAAGCAAAAGGGTTGCAGAAGAAAGCACGCCCCCTACAGACTTCGCAGTTGATGTATGTCGAATATTTCGTATTTCGTGTGCGGATTCCCTAGAAAAACAACACTCGATGGACCACTCTATACATGGAATGTACGGATGAGTAGGAAAAATGAATATTTCAAGGTTGCAAGATTTAGAATGAAAATTAAAAACCTCTCCAAGATGGATCGCTTAAAAGTGGCATTAGAAAGGAATTGTTGAAATTATACGAAAATTCGACTGTTGCAGACCTGAAGCATTGAGAATGTTTAAATCTACACCCAATCCTTCCAGAAAATAACAGCAGCTACCACTAAAAGTAAAATTTTCGAATCCCTCCCACATTCCAAAAGTAATGCAGCCTAACTTATCGCCGACCCTCCACTCATCAAGTCCGAACGCAACTCTTGTCTTTGATGTCCTTGGCGTGACACGTCAAATGTGAGAACAGGTCGAGGACCTAATGTCTTCTCGCACCGAGCACAAATCACCACTCGCGCACACATGGCTGACCCCGAAGAGCGTTCACCGAAAGAAAACAGCAAAAATAAAGAGCTTCTTGTGAAAACTAGCACATGATGTGAATTCCTTCTAACGTGTTTACGACTTCATCCTTTAATGCAGCAGTAGCAACAGCACTCCACTCAACCTACCCCCGACCCCCACCTCAAACTTCCGGTGAATTCCAGCTCCATTAGGATTCCGTATCGCATTCCATTTCCTCCTTCAAAAGGTAAGCCAGGAGGGTTTCACGTACACACGAGCACGTCAATGGACACGGATATTTACTCTGCCATATCGCAACTTACGTGTTTCTACTCAAGCGAACAAACTCGCAAATTCTACACTGCCTGCCAACATGAAGGGACGACACGACGCATCCTTAAGACAGTGAAAAACTCCCTCCAAATGGACACGTCAAGGAGTGGGAGCCTTGCAGACGTCCAACTAAACTCTCTCTTTTTATTGATTCGCCCACGTACTGAGGAAGGGACGAGAACCAAGGATGTGGTAACTAATTTCCATCAAACTGAAGAGCAGAGAGAAATCTCAATTAAGAAAGAATTAGAAATGGGCGGCGAGCAAAACTTTTAAATTACACCACACCCTGAATTCCTTGGCTGCCACCCCTTTGCGCGGCGAAATTGAACTCGGGACAACCTGGCGGTTGTTGATAACCCCAGGGATAATAGCCGCCAGGAGGAAAAAAGCGCCCTTTAAGGCAAATTGCGAATTGATACGAAAATCATTTCACCTAACGACTAATAACCGCTGTCTAATGTTACGCGCCACCGCCGGGCAACACCTCGTTCGCCGGAGCAATTGGTGCGGAAAAGGATTACGGCGGAGTGCTATTACACCGAGATGTGCCGCGCTGGGCGGAAAAGGTAACGTTTGACGGCGCCAGCTGTTGACGGAGCAGAAACGCCAATTAGCCGGGGAAAAAATTGCGTGGAAATGGGTTCATAAAACGGGGTGGGGTATGCTACGCACTCCCTTCAAATCATTACGGCCGCCGTCTGGCATTGTCTTCAGAAAATTGATTTTCAACCTGAATGTACCCCACATCCTCCAAGGGAAGACCCCACTCGACACCACCCACTCAACCGGAATATAAATTGCAACTGTCTGCGAATAGAAAATTAATATTAATGACTTCGCATACATCCTGCGTATGATGGAATTCCTGAAGGATATACGCATGGGAACGGGTCGTATTCAAAATAGTTTTGCCAAGCCGCAAGATATGCTCCACACCTAGGACATGTGAAAGTAAGAGCTTTCGGTTAACCGGTCTCACAATAAATCTCGAGAAAAATGAATCAGATGCCGGAGGTGTCATTTATCATCTGGAACGAGTTCAATTTCAGGGACACCTTACACCTTGGTGTCGGTTTGGTTTTTGGTTTTCTCTTTCGTTTGCAATTTTCAAGTGGGTGGTGGATAATATTGTGTGTTAAGACGGGAGACGGGGACCGGAAGGCTGGTGAATATGTTTTGTGGGGGGGACTGGAGAGGGTTGTGTTTGAATTTGAATTATTATTTCGGAGCTTACATTGATTTGACATTTTCAATCTGAAATAAATCACTTTGGTGTTTGGGAATAGTGGGGGATGCGGGAATATGCCGTTGTGCCTATGGTGGAAAATTTGTGAATGTGACTTTTTGACTTTCGACATGTCCAGTAGGCAGTAGTTGACTTATTAAGTGCAACAGACTCTTAATTTTTGACGACGATTAGGTAGTTTGAATTAGATAATCCTGCAGCCGGTCGGGAAAGATTTCACTGCTGACATTCACAGTAGCCAACTGAATGTCATCTGGTACATGATCCTCATTTGAGAGACAATGCCTTAAGATGTGCCTTCAGATAACACACCAGGATCAAAGTACACGCAAGCTCTATACCAACGAAATCTTGTACAACGGGGCAAACCTGATCAGGATAGATAATTTCATTTTTGAGTTATTGTTTGTGACATCGTGGTCGCCGTGGCATAGTGGGTATGTGCGTCGACGCCCACGCCGAAGGTCTAGGTTCGATTCACGGACGGAACATCTCGCATTTTTTCACGACACCACCTCTTTCGAGTTGCTGACAACACTCAAAGGGTATCAATTGTCTATGAAAAGCTTCTCAAATCTCGCCGTTCGGAGTCGGCAAAAAAGTGTAGGTCCCTTCTACTCGCAAGGGAACAGTTGCACGCGCAACACTAGTAGTTGCTGTAGAAGCTAGGCCCTGGTCCCTTTTGGGCTGTAGTGCCACTTAATTATTATTATCCCTGGACGCCGCACCACATCAACAACCGATAAAAATGTTGAGAAAGTGAAGAAAATTTTTCTGGAGAATCGTCGAATCAATATAAGAGAAGTAGTGTTGACTGATGCCATGAATTTTTATCGTAAAATTTTCAGCATGAACCGTGTGTCAGAGAAGTTTGTTCCAAAATTGACGCATTGTGGCAAAAAAAAAATGTCGCATGAGCATCGCTCAGGAATTGTTGAATGAAGTCAATGGCGATCCAGGTCTTCTTAAAAAGGTCATAAGTGGTAACGAATTATAGGTATTGAAGAGACCCATTAAAGGAGGGCATTTGGGACGATTGAGGAGGCACAAGCCGAATCGCTGAGAGAGCTCAAGGGCATACCAAAAGAGCAGCTTCGAAGATTGCAAAAAACACTGGCACAAGTGTATTATATTTGACGAGAGTAACTTTGATTGGAGAAAATCGAAATTGATGAAAGAATAACTATTTTTTTAAGAAAAATTGAAATTCACCTTGTTAACAGACCTCGTATAGTGGGCGTATTATTTTTCCCAATGATTTCCACATTTTTGTATGTGTTTCAAATATGAAAGAATAAACCATTCTGACCCAAACAGCTTAGCCCTTTAATGTGTATTTGTTATATTTTGAGCTTTGTATATAAAGGGTGGTCCATCAAAAATGTTCGATGATAATTGTGAATAAAATAAAAACAGTGTTCGGCTTCGGTTGCATAGCTCTGTCCGATGGTCCATACTGATTAATTGTTTTGAGACATAATAAAGGCTCAATGAAACGACAATGTGCCTAATAATGACTCCCCTTCGCTCGATTTGATCTTGGCTTGTTGGTGTACACTTTTTTCAACGGTGTCAACTCATATGGCCGTGGCGGCTAACTAATACTTATCTCCACAACGATACAACGCCCATTGTGTTATTGGCTGTGTGCCAAGTGATACCATCTTGCTTGATGCACACTTCGTCCAGGTTCATATTCTCAATTTCTGGCCACAAGAAATTCGTTACCGCTTAGCCGACCATATTTTCCAAAAAGTGCAGTCCAATGACTCTTTATGGGTGCATCGCCTTTTCAACAGTCACTCGTTTTCTAAAACTTGCGCACAATTATATCAATTATGTACACGTTTGGTCGATTATACTGAACGCTCATTTTCAAAAAAAGGCTTCAAAGCGCTGCTCAATTATATAGCTCTTCATGATTGTATTTTTCAATTGTCAATTTGTCTTTGAAACAAATAAATGTCAAATTTAAACTTGACCTTATGATCTAACTTATACTTAACGTCGTGCATTATGGTTGGACTACCCCTCACTTGGATTGATATGAACACAGCGTTTATATTCGACTATTAGCCGCTCTGCTAGGACTTAATTTTTTAAATGATTCATTATGCCTAGTTCCTCCAAAGGGAAAGCAAGCCTACCGCTGTCTGCTCACCCATGTGAATTTAAGTTAGTATTGCTTGCTTGCTTGGTATTATTTGTGTATCTGTTCGAATTTTCTCTAAAGATCGGCTATTAGTTTGACTTTTGGTGTATTCAAAAGAAAAAACAAATTCTTCTCGCTTCGTCAAATCGCAAAGGCAAAATATTCGGGCTACGAGCTGCCTCTCAAAGCAGGGGTCTATATTGGTCATGTTTCGCAGATAGTTGGCAAATCAGTGTTTACTTTAGTGCTTACGAGAATTTTAGCCGTAGAGATTCATCAGTATCAGTAAACTAAGTGATCGCGATCACAAAACAGTTCATTTGTGATGAGGACCATAATTGAGTTTGTCTTGGTCCAAAATACGACAATCCATGCTTCACACCGGAAGCTAAATTAAAGATTTATGATAAGCCACTTTGTGGCTTTAAAAAGCCTTCATTTTTCTTTGAACTTAACTTAAATTCGTTGTTCACCGGCGAAATATTGAAACAAATTGGGGCCATAATAGTTTTTGAAAGTAAGCTCACGAAGTATCCTGTTTCTAGTAAAGAATGGTACATCCCCTCCAAATCCTTGCTTTAGAACCTTGCACAAAAGAACTCAAAATTTTATCTCTATGACGCTAATTTCGAATCATAAACGAAATAGTCCTACCACATCCACTACCACCTACATTCATCA